>CM044005.1:26207214-26217214 GCA_024085815.1 Flaveria linearis
AGACAAAGTCTGCTTCCGAAGACAAAGAAGACTCCAAGCCTCGGAAGAAGCAGTCTTCCGAAGAATAAGTGCCTTCGGAAGAAGTTATTCTTGAAGCACTTTATCCTTCGGAAGACATTGCTATGACCAGCAGATAAAAGTATGGTCCCTGACAGTCCGCTGCAGACCTCTGATACAGCATGGCATCTTCCTAAAGAGCCATGTTGTTGACCATACTTTATTCTACTGTTCACCTTTTTATGATAGTACATGTTACCAACTTTAGTTGGTGACAAAAGGTAAGTCAGGGACATGTCCTGACTACCTACTCTCAGGCAAAATGTCTGAAAGACCTCACCTAGAGTCTTGTAGTATAGATGTAAGGTTAGAGGTGTCCAGCTGGTATCAAAGTATATCCGGCTGTAGGTAGTATTATATATATCCTCTCCCTGTAACTCTTTAAAAGAGGAGATTTGAGTCCAAGTGTCTTGTAATCCTTTGAGTTGAGAAGCAATATATAAAAGTACCTTGAAAATTTACTTGCTGTGTTAATTTTCTTACTGCTTGTTACTTGTTATATTGTGATCAACTCTTCATAGACTGCTTGCTGAGTGTTGTTCACAGTGAGTTGAGAGAAAAACCACCCACATATTCGATCCTGCAATTGGTATCAGAGCTCCAGGCTCTTGATTGTGAGATCTTACCATCCAAATCAACCTGTTTTTCACTCCTCACTACAAACCACTCACTCAAATGGCCGCTCTCTCCAAGGCTGATATGGAAACCGGTACCATGACCAAGTCCCCACTGATCACCCCTGAAGACTTTGACACATGGTGCATCAGAATGAAAGGCTTCATCAAGTGTCAAGATTCAAGGATGTGGGACTCCATTGTCAATGGTCCTTTCATACCAAGCACCACTTCTGCCACTGGTAATCGCATCATTCCAAAAGATGTTGATGATTACTCAGAAGAAGACAGGAAGAGAATAGAGCTGGATCAAAGGGCTATGACTTCTCTCCAAATTGCTCTCCCCAACTCCGTCTACAGACGCTTCAAGAAGTGCAAAACTGCCAAAGATTTATAGGAAGCACTGAAGCTGATGTATGAAGGATCCAAGGAAACCCAAGAGAACAAGAAGGATCCCTTGAAGCAGCAGTTTGAGAACTTTACTTTCAAGGCCGGTGAGACCTTGACTCAACAATACTTCAGGTATGTTGAGCTGGTAGATACTCTGGAGGATATTGGAGTTGCTCTTGAGAACAGAGACATAGTTAGGAAGTTCATGTCTTCACTTCCTAAACTACGGATACATTACTGTATTGTAATCAAGAGAACTTCAGACCTTAAGACTCTTACTCTGACAGAGTTGTATGGTATCCTAAGTGCATTCCATATGGAGATGAACATGCAGAACTCCTCTTGTCACTCCAATAACCAACAGAGTTCAGCCCTTCATGTGGTTGAAAGGGAAACCATAGAACCATAACATCAGTTGCTATGTTACCCTGACAACTCACACAGCGGACCTTACATTACTCTACCTGAGACTCCAAAGTCTCAAAAGGTTCAACACAACTCTTCTCAGGATAGTTGTGCCTTTGTCTCTGGAAGTGGACACTCTGGTGATTTTCAATACTGCTTTGATGATCTTGAGTGCTTCAGTCCAGATGATGTGGAGTATATGGATATTGTCCAGCAAATGGCTCTTTTAACTTACAGAGCGAAGAAGTTCTTCAAGAAAACTGGAAGGAAATTCCCTCAAAACCCAGTCAACAGCAAGTTTGGGTTTGATAAGAGCAAAGCAAGGTGTTACAATTGCAACCAACTTGGTCACTTTGCTAGGGAATGCAAGGCTCCCAAGAACAACCCGGGAACCCCACAGGCCTCCACACATCCCACTGCTCCAAAGCATGAAGAAAAGTCAACTGAAACAGCTGCTGTGGCTCAAGAAGTTGACTGGAGCTTCATGGTACAGGATGTGACTCCTGCTCAAGCACTCATGACCGGAACAGATGATGATCAGGTATATGAACATCTTTGTACTGCTGCCTGTATTGCTAAAGTTAAACTTTATAAGGATTATATCTCGGAAATCAGATCTGAGGTTGAGTCTTTAAATGTGCTAAAATCTGATTTTAAGAGAGCTGAATCTGACTATCAAAAGAAAATTGAGGAGTTAGAGAAAACTGTGTCTCTTTTAAAACATGAAAAGACTAATTATAAGACTCAAATTAAAGATCTGATATCCAAACTATCTGAGGTTCAAGCCCAGTTGGTCACAGCTGAGGCTCAGGCTAGGAAGCAAGCTATTGCTGAGCAAAGCTTCCAAACTATTCTTGCATCAACCTCTCATTCCAAAATGTTTTATCAAAACAAAGAAGGGTTGGGAACCAATGAAATAGCTCCACCACACTCTTATGAGTCTATTAGACTACCTAGATGTGGTACTAAAGAGCAAGAGGTTCCAACTACTGACCCTTCTCCGTTGGAACTAAAGGATGAGGCAAAATAGTAGCCACCACAGGGGAGAAACAGGAGGATACACTCATCTCCACCTGTGAAGACCAAATCCTAACCACCAAGGCAAGAAGAAGCAGAGCTAAAGCTGCTAGAAGGACTGCCAAGAAGGTTGCAGAGTCCAAGCTTAAGATCGACCCAAAGCAAAAGGGTGTCTTCATCTCTGCCGGATTTCAAGTGGTAGGTACTTCTGATTCAGGAAAGGAGTGTAATACCAGCACTCCTGTCCTACTGAAGGATCAGAAGTTGAAAGGGAAAGTTGCTGATGAAGAGAAGAAACCCAAGAAACAGCAACCTGCAAGTTCCCAGAAGACTAACATTGTCTGCATAATGTGTGGTCTGCACAACCACATGGCTAAAGATTGTTACTACAATCCAGCAAGCACACATTATGCAAATAATGTTAGTAAAGAAGGAGTCAGAGAAGGTTTCTCAGTTGGACCACTTCAAAAGGTCCAAATGATGAAAAAGGGAAAGTTGGTCTCGGAAGCCAAGTTGCTTTCGGAAGAAACTACTTCTTCCGAAGGGAAAATGGCTTCGGAAGCCAAACCTTCTAAGGTTCGGAAGAACAAGAAGGCTCCCTTGAAACCATCTCAGAAGAAGACTACTTCGGAAGAAAAGGTGGTGAAGGCTTCTTCCGAAAAGAAAGAAGCTTCGGAAGAAGGCCATGCTGCACAAGCTTCAACAAGCTCATCTTCAAAGATCAACCAAAGGATGGATTGGAAGATCAAGGAAGATGCTGCAGCCCAAACCTCTTCTTCAACAATGACCTCTATTGAACCCCAGTGCATATCTTTTGGTTCAATTATGTCACTATCATTAGAAGAACCCAAGACCAGCAAGGCTTGGGCTTCCAAACAAAACTAACCATCTCATCTTATGTGTAGGGATGTCCATTTGACAAGAACAACAATGTCTGGATTGTAGATAGTGAATGCTCCAGGCACATGACAGGGAACAGATCTCTCCTTCAACAATTCCAGAACTTTGATGGAGGGCCTGTCCAATTTGGAGGTGAGGCCGGAGGATATATTTCGGGCAGAGGAAGTATATCCAATGGCAGAATAAACATGGACAAAGTTCACTTTGTCAAACAGCTTGAACACAATCTGTTAAGTGTTTCTCAATTCTGTGATCAGAAGCATCAGATGCTCTTCACAGAACATGAGTGCATTATCCTCAAACCAGGGATGACAATTCCTCCGGAATTGGTGCTTCTTAGATCTCCCAGGAAAGGGGATATGTACAAGCTGGACATGAACAATGCTTCTCCTATGGGTGAAGTATCATGCTTTCTTTCCAAAGCTGATAGTGATGAGTCAACACTATGGCATAAACGCATGTGTCATGTGAATTTTAAAACAATGAATAAATTGGCTAAAAATAACTTGGTACATGGTTTGCCTAAAAAGGAATTTTTCTGTAAAGATAACTGTGTTGCATGCCTGAAAGGGAAACAACACAGATCATCTCATAAATCCAAATGTGTTAACTCTATCACTACTCCATTACACTTATTGCACATGGATCTCTTTGGACCCACAAGTATAACGAGCATTGGAAGGAAATCATACTGCCTTGTGATAGTTGATGATTTTACAAGATTTACATGGGTATTCTTTTTAAGAAGTAAAGATAAAACTGCTGAAACTTTAAAATCTTTTATTCTTAAAATAGAAAATCAAATTGATCACAAGGTTAAAATCATTAGAAGTGATCAAGGGACTGAGTTTAAGAACTTCGTTCTTGACTCATTCTGTGACTCAAAAGGGATTGCCAGACAATACAGTGCTCCCAGAACTACTCAATAAAACGGTGTTACTGAGAGGAGGAACAGGACACTTATTGAGGCTGCTCGGACCATGTTAGCTGATTCAAAGCTGCCTCTAACATTCTGGGCAGAGGCAGTCAGCACTGCATGCTATGTGCAGAACAGGGTTCTTGTAGTTAAGCCCTATGGAAAAACCCCTTATGAGTTATGGAACAAGAGGCCACCGTTCATTGGCTTTCTAAGGTCCTTTGGCTGCAGGTGTACCATACTTAACACAAAGGACAACTTAGCAAAGTTTGCTGAGAAGTCGGATGATGCTATCTTTATTGGATACTCTTCTAGCTCTAAAGCTTATAGAGTATACAATATCAAGAATCAACAATTTGAGGAATCATCCAATATAGTTGTTAATGAGCACACTCCTTGTGTTAGGGGGAATGGACCTGAGTATATCTTTGATTTAGAATTGTTTACAAACTATTCTAAACCATCTTGTGAGAATGTTTCAGCTGGAACAGGTGCTCAAGAGAATGCTGATGCTGATGCTGATGCAAGTCAACTGTTTGAGCTTCCCAGACCTCTTCCAAATTCTCCAAGAGCTGAAAGGCAACAAGCTTCAACCATTCATAGATCTGATAGTGTAACTATCTCCAGGAATAATGAAGCTTCAACAAGTGAATCACTTGATCAACCTCAAAGTTCTTCAGGTGATCCATTACAACACCAGGTTGAGGGAAGTAGTATTCCGAAGGAACAGGCAACTATTAATCCTACTTCACAACCAACCATTGATGATGTTTCTCAATCATTCAATCAGTCCTCATTGAATGACTTTGAAACAGCAGTTGGACAGAGTGATCCAGCTCCTGATCAGAATATGTCTAACCTAGACTTATCTCTGCAACTGGAAGTGATTCCTCGTCTTAGGATTCACAACACTCATCCAACTGAGAACATCATAGGGAATGTCTCTGAGGGTGTGAGAAGAAGAGGACAAACTCATCATGGGAATGTCTGCTTGTACTCATGCTTCTTGTCTCAGATGGAACCAAAGAAGGTAGAAGATGCCTTAAAGGATAGTAGTTGGGTTGAATCGATGCAGGAGGAGCTGCTTCAATTCAGAAGACAAAAGGTCTGGAATCTATGCCCACTACCATCTGGTCAAGTACCCATAGGCACTAAATGGGTGTTCAGGAACAAGAAAGATGATAGAGGCTTGATTATCAAGAACAAGGCAAGGCTAGTAGTTCAAGGATACACCCAAGAGGAAGGAATCGATTATACTGATGTCTTTGCACCTGTTGCAAGACTTGACGCAGTTAGGATCTTCCTTGCTTATGTTGCATCCAAGAACTTCACAGTCTACCAACTTGATGTCAAGTGTGCTTTTCTATATGAGGATATAGATAAGGAAATCTATGTATGTCAACCTCCAGGATTTGAAGACCCATAGCACCCCAACTACGTGTGCAAACTGGATAAAGCTCTATATGGGCTGCACCAAGCACCTAGGTTGTGGTATGAGACCTTGTCTCAGTTTCTCCTGAAGAGTGGATACACTAGAGGTACCATCGACAAGACTCTCTTCATCAGAAAGAGTGGAGAAGACATTTTGCTTGTACAAGTCTACGTTGATGACATCATATTTGGTTCTTCAAACGACCAAATGTGCAAGGACTTTGAAAGCATAATGAAGCAGAAGTTTGAGATGAGTTCCATGGGAAAAATGGACTTTTTCCTTGGAATTCAGGTGAAACAGATGAAGGAAGGGTTCTTCATAAGTCAATCTAAGTATGTCTCAGACATCTTAGATAGATTTGAAATGAAGGATTGTAAACCATCAAAGACACCCATACCCAGAAACCATAATCTTTGCCCTGACCTTGAGGGGGAGGATACTAATCAACATCAGTATAGAGCAATCATTGGTTCTCTGATGTATCTCACTGCTAGTAGACCAGATATCATGTTTGCCACATGCATTTGTGCAAGATATCAGGCTGCTCCAAAGGTGTCTCACCTAGCTGCTGCAAAGAGAATCCTTAGATACCTCAAAGGAGCACCTAAACTAGGTCTCTGGTATCCAAGAAATAGTGATTTCAATCTCTATGGATACTCTGACAGTGACTATGGTGGCTGCAACATTGACAAGAAATCAACATCAGGAGGATGTCAATTTCTTGGTGGAAGGATTATCTCATGGCAATGCAAGAAACAATCCTGTGTCTCTACATCAACTGCTGAAGCTGAATACATTACTGCTGCTAGCTGCTGTGCTCAACTGCTATGGATTCAAAATCAGATGTTAGACTATGGATTCAACTTCATGACTACTCCTATCCATATTGACAACAACAGTGCTATCTCCATTACTGAGAATCCGGTGAAGCACTCCAAGGCAAAGCATATTGATATCAGGTATCATTTCATTAGAGATATTCATGAGAAACAGCTGATAAAGTTAATCAAAGTTGACTCAAATGAACAATATGTTGATTTGTTCACAAAGGCATTTGATGAACAAAGATTTAAGTATCTCATATCAGCAATTGGGATGATAAACATTGAATAACTACCTCTTTTGAAAACTTTTTAATATGTAAAGTCTTGTGTCAATACAATTTAAGCCCAGTTACAAGAGATCTTTAAATTATTCCAAGTGTAAATTCCTTCGAAGAGGAATTAACTCTCGAAAGATATTCTTGAATATCTTCCGAAGCCAAATTCCTCAATAGAAATTTTCTTCTCGGAAGAGTTTTTGGTCTCGGAAGAAGCGATTGATTTTACATCAGATCTACTTCCGAAACTTATACAACCTTCCATTCGGAAAGACAACTTTACCTTTGGAAGCAATGCCTTGCTTCGAAAGATAAAGTGCCTTCAAAGGACAATTTTACCTTCAGAAGCAATATCATGCTTCGGAAGAGAAATTGCCTTCGGAAGAAAATTACCTTCGGAAATGTTTTACTCTCGGAAGTAAAGGTTTTTATATGTAACGGATATCTTTTGGGCCCCACTCTGTAAAAAGTAAAGATTTTGTTGATGATGGTCAGATTATTTAAAATTATCCTTGCCGCCACTGTCATTTCTCCGCCGTAAACCACCATACCACCCACAGTAACCCCAAACAGTTACCCTATTACCACCACTACCATAATTCACCCCTTTTAAATAATCTTGACTGATCAATTTCATCTTCTTTTACCACTTTACAGCGCTAACTATTCCCTTCACTGTCAAACCTTCAATTCATCCAAATTTCAAGCTTACCTTTTCTTCAATGGCGTTAAACCCTCAGCACAACCAAGTCGCATTACTTGATTCGTCAAGGGATGCCGACTTCACCCAAATCATCACATTTCTTGCCGAATCCACATACCTCACTGCTCTTACAGTTAATCCCACCGTATACTCCAACCATATGTCCGAATTCTGGAGTAACGGTGAAACTGCAGTTCTGAGTGGGGTTCGAGTCCTGAGAACCCGCATTTGTGGCCAAGAGTTGGTCATCACTGAACAACTCATCAGGGAGCATCTCGAGCTTCATGATGATGGGGCTCCTACTGAGTTCCCCAAGGAAGACTTGGAAGGCACTTATATCCTCATGGGATATGGAGGAGATGTCAGCAGATCAACCGTGTACAAGTTCATTTTATCTTACCATTGGAAGTTCCTGCTGCACATTATCCTGCATTGCCTCTCCAACAAATCAGGGGGTTGGGATCAAATCCCGTATGAACTAGGATTCCTAGTTCATGGGTTGGTGAGAGGTCTTCGCTTCAACTACTCACGATTTGTGTTGACCAACCTTATCGGAAATCTGAGCAGGGATACATTCTTCATGTATCCCCGATTTATTCAACACATAATCAACTGTGAGATGGAACTGAGCAAGCTTGTCTGCGCAGCTGCTCTTACTGTTCCACAAGTGAGACCTACCATCTTCAAGACACTGAAGAAGATGTCCGCCAACTTCACTGGAAGGTATACTCCACTACCTCCAGAGATGTCTGAGCGCATAGCTCCTGGTGACATCCCTGTTATCCCCACAGGTGATGAACCCACACCAGCAACATCCACCACAATGCCAAAACCTTCTTTACCCATCAAAGCTACATATCAGAGACGTCCAAAACGAACCCTTGTTCAATCTACTCTGATTGAACAAGCTCCTCCTGTTCACACCCAAAGGGCTAGAGTGGAATCATGGGCTCCCACTCAATCCGAGGTCACACCATCCTTCACAATTGACCTCAATGTGGGTTTTGAGCCTCCTCAGTCTCAAACCCCTGAGCCCGAACCCCAAGCCTTAAGCCCACAGGGTGAGTCTCTACACTTCCCTGTGCAGCCTTCTAGGGACAGCCCCACCATAGGATCAATGCCTGTAGACATTGATCAAGGTCCCGGGTCAGTAGGACTAACCACCCTCTCTTTCACTGACCTTTTACTCCGCACTGATGAAGAGATTACATCTCTCCATGGCCATGAAGTTGATCTACAACACCCTCTGAAAGATCAACAGAGCCAAGAGGGATCCCTTGTCTCTAGCCCCCATCAGAAGCCAATTACTGAGGTGAGTCCCACTGATGCGGAGGGGACTCATGTAGGCTCAGCTGCCACTACTCAGAGTCTCTCATTGAGCTCTCAGGACAGTGGTAACATAATTAGGACTGAGTCTACGGCAACTTTGCCCATTGACATCTCTGAAAGAGATGACTCTGAGCAAAGGAAACCAGGGTGCCAAGAAGCCACATCTGGTGGTGAGAGTGAGCATACTAGGTATGTTATCTCATCTCCCCGTGATTCTTCTCAGGAAGATGAGGGAAGTATGCAACTAACACTTTAGTACTTGCTTTCTAAGGTCTCCAACCTGGAATCACAGGTGAGGATCTTAGAATCAGGGACTGCCACTCAGCAACTTAAGATTAACAACCTCAAGGCTAAACTAGCTGAGAAACAGACGGAGAGGTCTGTTAGGCATGTACCAATTCAGGTCTCAATGACTTCTTCCTCTAGCTCATCTAGCTCTCAAATGATGCTACCAAAAAGGGGGAGAAAGTTCAGAGACAAACACTTGAGGAACCACAGACCCAATCTCTAACTTCCCAACTCATCACACTACCCGAGTCATCTCAATCCTTTCTAGAGATTGACTCAAAGATGCTTCAAGATCTCTACAGACTTTTTAAAAAGTTTGTATTGAGATCATCCCTAGAACAGCCCAGCCCCGACACCACACTTATATACTTGGGGCTGAGGAGCTTCAAAGACTGACTGCACCTTCTACCACTGTGGAAGAAGTTGGTCAACCTAAGGTCCACATGGAACCTGAGATTAGCTTCGAAGGGGAAATGGGGACTGATGGCCCAGCAACTGAAACAGTTGGGACAGAACCTGCAGCAGTCTCATCTTCCGAAGCTCTAGCTGAAGCTTCGAAGCTTACATGGAAGCCTCGGAAGAACAAGAAAAGTATTCTGAAGCCGAAATAGAAGCTGCGGAAGGCTTATTTAAGATGTCCGAGGAACTGACCATCACAGATGTTATTGCTGAAATAGCATCTGAGGTGAGCAGGGAGGACATTTCTGACATTCCTCCAACCCAAACACCAATTGAACTTCTCTCTCAATCACAACCCTCCATCCAAGAACCACCACAGTCAAGCACTGCCAAAGACAAAGGAAAACGAAAATTGACTGCGGAAGAGCTTCAGGAGGAGGAGAGGATTGAG
>CM044005.1:26222214-26459714 GCA_024085815.1 Flaveria linearis
CATAAAACAGCACAAGGCTGTGCTGTGTTTCATAAACAGCACATGGCTGTGCTGTGTTTCATAAAACAGCACAAGGCTGTGCTGTGTTTCATAAACAGTACAAAGCTCTAGGTTTATTAAATACAGCACAGCACAGCTTATTGAGTCTTATTGACCTACTATCAATTATTAATACAGCACAGCCAGCAATTGACCGAAAACCATCTTCCACTGCCATCCCAAATAGCCAGCAATTGACCCTCCTCCACTGCCATCCCAAATACAGCACAATTCAGCATCGGTCGACATCTAATCAACCATCTTCGGTCGACCAAACATCACAATCATCACTGTTGACCGAAAACCCAATTCACTCTTATTGACCTACTATCAATTGAATCCTCAATCGATTCAACATCCTCGATCGTTCTTCAAACACCATCGAAGACTCCCAATCACCATTCCACCATCCGACAACCTCATCCCTATCGATTCCTTCATCAGCGAGACCAATCATCATAAACATCTCCACCGAACCCCCAAAAGTCTGAATTTGTTGGTCGATTTGGTTCGACTGTTCAACAACCTTTGGGAGAAAGAGGAAGTGATGCAATCGTGCTACTGGAGAATCGTGATGGGGAGAATCGTGATGGGGATGAGGCGGAGCTCCGGCTCCGGCCGGACAACACTTGGGACCCTACATCTGAGAAGGCGAAGAAGTTGAAGTTAGAGACAGAAGATGGAACAAAAGCTTCAGGTGAAGAGATGGAGAAGTTTGTGCTGCATTTTGATAAAGCTTCAGGGACTAATGAGTGTTTTAGGACCATAATGCCCCTTTAACCCTAATTTGAAGAGTGCCACATGTAATCCCCTTATTCCTTCTTAGGCAACTTAGGCAACTAATTATTCTTAGTTAAACCTCTACCTATATATATATATATATATATATATTATATATATATATATATATATATATATATACCCCTCATCACAATGTATTTCTTTCTTGTATTGATTTCTAATTATGTCTTTAAATGATAATTTCCGGACATTTAAGATTGAAAACACATAACCCAACATAAATATAACACTTTCTAATAATTATTTGAGGGGATATATTCTGTGTATTACACGAAATAATCGGAAAGATGTATGTAAGGCCTAAAAAGAAAATTATAAAATGGAAAAGCTAAGAGCATAGTCTTTAAACCTGTAAACAACTCGAGTCTCTTCTTGAATTTAATTTAATTTCCCAAAAACTTTATGATATAATTGAAGTATCTAAAGCTGGCCACCATCCATTACCCTCAATCTTCCCTATATAAACAATCATCCACCATTTCTTATGCACCACTCATCACCACCACCACCACCAACAGTCAGTGCAACTGGTTGATTTGAGTGTGTGATTTCAAGAGCAAAAGCTGCAACAATGGTGATTGCTGGTCAATTCCCTCATCTCACTTTTGCATTTGGCCTTATGGGTACTCTCTCTCTTTCTCTCTAAAGATCTTTCTATCTCTCTCTCTCCCCAACATTCATGATATCTGATCTGATCATTTCAAACATCTGTTGAAAATTACCCGCCAACTGTAATCATGTGATATTATAATATCCGGCGTAGTCGATCATATGATAAGTGAAGGCTCACACAAACCATGAATCAAACTATATGTAACTTAATGCATGCATGGAACTATACATGTTACTTGCCATGCACGTAACACATATACCCAAACCCTAGCTAACACTATGCTTGTTTTATTATTGTTTGTAGGCAATATTGTCTCATTTATGGTGTTTCTTTCACCATTGTAAGTTTTTTAATCCTCTTTTATGACGAACTAATGATTGTTAATAATAAGTTTATATATGCATCTATATTATATTTTCTCATGCTAGTTGATATCCTGATCGATTCAAATAATATGTATTGAAAAAACTTAGGCCAACGTTCTACAAAGTTTACAAAAAGAAATCAACCGAAGGGTTTCAATCAATACCTTATGTGGTGGGATTATTTAGTGCCATGCTTTGGATCTATTACGCGTTGCTAAAGGGCAATGCGATGCTTCTTATCACCATCAACTCAGTTGGCATTGTTATACAAACCTTTTATCTATGTGTTTTCGTCTTCTATGCCCAGAAGAAAGCAAGGGTATGCATGTGTGAATTCGTATAATGTCATCTTCTTTTGGTTATTTGTATATATGTGGTGGGATTATTTAGTGCCATGCTTTGGATCTATTACGCGTTGCTAAAGGGCAATGCGATGCTTCTTATCACCATCAACTCAGTTGGCATTGTTATACAAACCTTTTATCTATGTGTTTTCGTCTTCTATGCCCAGAAGAAAGCAAGGGTATGCATGTGTGAATTCGTATAATGTCATCTTCTTTTGGTTTTTGTATATATCTTAACCCTAATTTGAAAGCGTTATTTCATGTGTAGATGAAAAGTTTGAGGCTAATCATGCTATTTATAGTTATTGGATTCGGATTGATTGTTCTCCTAACTCAATTCCTTACAAAAGGCGTTCAACGTGGTGTGATAGTCGGATGGATTTGCCTTGTATTTTCACTGTGTGTTTTTGTTGCGCCATTAGGGGTTGTGGTACGTATAAGCGATTTAAAAAAGTAATAACCAGTGACAAAATCTGAATTTCTAACAAGTACATGCATTGGTCTTTTATAAAAAGTTCGTAAAAAACTCAAATATATATATATATATATATATATATATATATATATATATATATATATATATATGTATGTATATATATATGTATATATATATATATGTATGTGTATATATATATAATATACATTTATATATATATATATATATATATATATATATATATATATATATATATATATATATTCTGTGGACTTATTGAACTTCTGAACTACAATAAATACAATAATAAGATTATTAATGCACAATATGTGAAGTATATACTGTTTATGTTTTTTGGTGGAAAGTATTTTTTCTTGAATTTACTCTATTTCTTTTTGTAGAGACAAGTGATCAAGACAAAAAGTGTAGAGTACATGCCAATCCTTTTGTCGCTCGCCCTAACACTTAGTGCAGTCATGTGGTTCTTTTATGGTCTACCTCTTGGGGACTTTAACATCGCGGTTTGCCTGATATCTTACAAATAATTTCATATCTATCTAAATGTTCTAACGCTTTCTTGATATTATAGATTCCAAATACGCTTGGATTCACCTTCGGTATCATTCAAATCATACTTTACTTTGTTTACAAGAACAAGAAGCCAGTCATTGACGTCAAAATCACAGAATTCAAAGAAAAAACGAGTGAAGTGGATGAACCAATGGACCGAGAAGTTAAAGATCAGCACATGATTGATATGGTCAAGCTTGCATTTACACACGTTGAAAACGTTTCAAATCCACATGGTGTGGCTGTTGGTCGTAGTCCAATTGTGGCTAATCACACCATTGAAGTCACAGCTTGAGATGAATCCTAACTATTTTTGGTTAATTTGATGTCAAAGTGTACTAATCCTCTATAAATAATTGTACGCTTCAAGATTACAAGATTTTGGGTACCTTAATTTCGGCATTAAATGCATTCTCAATATATTCTGATATTTATCACTTTTATTTCTTTATCAAAAGAAAAGTCATTAGTTTCCAATTATGATTTTAGGACACTATTACAACTTTTATAAAGAGAGATGGAGGGGCATGATTATCAAGATAAATGGATAATATTTCTTTGATAAGCTAGCTAATAATGATCATTTTTCAAGGAAAAAAAGGTATATATTTTTCTCACATTATAGCATAAATATAGTAGTGGTAGCAACTACAATGACTATTTTACTATTTAACGAAGTTGAAATAAAAAAATTTAGGTGGTTATTAACGTTGTGTTTCGAGTTTTATTTAAGAAGAGAAAGAAAGGAACGGAAGGAAAGAAAAAAAGTTGTGTTCTAGAGTTTTTTTTAATGAAAGAAAATGAAAGGATTGTTAAAAATTTATGTTCCCGAGTTTACTTAAGGACTGAAAAAAGAAAATGAAAGGAAAATGAAGTCTAAAATCGAGAAAGGAAAAGAAAGAAAAGAAAGAAAATAAGAGAAAATAAGAGAAAAGAAAGAGAAAAGAAAGAAAAGAAAATATTTTCTCTTTTTTTCTCTCGTTAAGTAAACTCTGAAACATAACGTAAGGGGAAAATACATTTTTTTGCTTCATATGTAGGAGTTAGGACACAGATTTATTTCAAATTTTAAATAAATATTGTCGCATTTTGTTCAAAATAAACTTCATTCAAATTTATTCTCATTATTATTGCATAATTATAAATTTATCCATTAATAAACTTGAAAATTTGATTTTATTTTTCAAGAGATTAAAATAAAAGGTGTCTTGCATGTGAAAAATGACCTGATCAAGATTAGGGGATGACTCCATTAATTATTTATTTGTCCCACTAAAATAATTTGTGATAGAGATAAAAAGGCTTCAGAAAAAAGGTAACCCAAAGAAAAACGTTCACAATTAATCGACGTGAGGTTACGAATCCCACCTACGTTAGGTGTCCAGGTCTTCCTTTGTCTCAAAATTTAATAATTAATTCAAGCTCGTAGTCAATGAGTCCTATATCAACTGATTTATGAGTAGACAACCTATAACTTTTTAAAGTGGAGGTCATTGGTTGGAGTCTCATTAGGTGCAATATGATCCAAATGGGCCAAGGGTTTTACCACAGTGGGCATTTGGGTGGTGGGTTTCCCTTGGAATGGTGGGCGAGCCGGGTCACCAGCGTTGTCTGTGTTCGCGGGTGTGGGTGGCCTTTCGCCAATAGATTTAGCCGGGTGACGAGGCTTAAAAATTATTCGTTGCCCGTTAAAAAAAAAAATCAAACTCCTAACTTTTTGCTTTTTTCTCTTATTATATTATCCTAGATATTTTCTTATTATTTATCTAAAATGTGAAACGATGATTATGAGATGATTGTAGCGCTTTTCACAAAGATCGACTGATGCATGAAATCGCTTTGTAAATTGCTACTAGCTAGAAAATTAAATGCAGTTTATAAAGCTTAACCAAACAAGCTCGATTGTTGGCTCTCTCGTATGACTTGCTCGCTAATATTTTTTCGACATAATTTAAATAACAGTGTAATCTTAATCTTTTTAATCCTTAGTTTTACATCAATCTAAGTTTATGAGTAGCTCACTGTTTGGATGGTACATGATTTATCTATAAATTTTACATGTATGTAAAAAATATTGTTTCTTTTTCTAAATTTTAAATAAATAAGTGTTCAATTTTTTACCAGTCAAACCGAGCTCAAAGTTCATTTATTAAATAGAAAGAAAAAAGTTGAGTTGAGCCGACTCGTTTAACATTGAGCCCAAGCATGAGGTGAAGCTACTTCAGCTCGGCTCACTCTTTAAGCAGTCATACATGATAGATGATTATACTGTGATATAATTTACTATCATGGTCTTTCCTGCAAAATTATTTTAAACGAAATTTAAGTGGTCAGGGAAATAAAAAGCAAAGGATAGAACATATGAAAGAATGGTATAATTCTCCTTATCATTCCTGTGTTAATCCTTTTACTAAGAACAGAAGGAAACGACTTTGAAAAATTCAAAAACAAAAGAAATAGTTACTACAATCGTAATGATAAGATATATGTCAAAAACCAATGAGAGTTTTAGGGTTTAAAAAGTTATGATTCACCAAGTTCGAATGTCAATAGATGCCCACTTTTATTTTGTATAATGATGCAATATTAAATGTTTTGCAATTGTCACAAAATAATCAACAGATTAGTTTCAAATGATTTGGACTTAAAGTGAGTTAAAAGTTATGAAAATAGAAGGTTTAAACATAACGAGAGATACTTGTGTTTTTCAAAAACATTTATAAGATATCAAATTTTAGAGTGGGCCAGGTCCTATTTTATATAAAAAACTCTATGTACTCACCTTGATTATAAGAAGTGTAAACCTTGTAGTCCAATCTCCAAATAATTAATTCTTTTTTTTTTTATTTTGTTCACTTAAATATTGATGCATGTTCAATCACGTATATATCATTTATTTATTAATCTATTCATATTGCATTAGTCGATATATGTTACCATGATGACCGGTCCAATGCCTATGTGATCATTTCTTTAAGTTTTTGGCCCTTTTGATCGCCCCATTTCCAT
The DNA here is from genome assembly GCA_024085815.1 of Flaveria linearis. NCBI lineage: Eukaryota > Viridiplantae > Streptophyta > Magnoliopsida > Asterales > Asteraceae > Flaveria > Flaveria linearis. Next base: position 26,228,392 of record CM044005.1, read on the forward strand.
CACCTTTTATCAAAATCTTACTTATATATACATTCTTTTAAATTGCAAAAATATAACAATTATCTCAACAAATTAAATCACAAGTTCATAACATATAAACTTAGTTTTTATATATTTCACCCTCTTAAACCTTCCAAGATGTTCTTATATATATTTTAGTGTAAGTAAAGTTGTAATTAACTAAATTGACTCTCTAATTGATCAAAATCATATCTACATTAAATTTAATCAAAACTGACATGCTTTTACTAGTTTCGTCGACCTCAAATTTCCACTCCAAAACTTAAAGATCTTTTATAAACAATAAATTGGTTTCTTATGCGCCATATATCCAAAACTCTATTTGAGTTGTTCTCAACTCATTTCTAAAAATTATAATGATATACGATATCAAACCTTGTTATATTTCGAAATTAAATCTAACAAAGATGTTATAAACATCATTTGTACATTTCTAAGTTATTAGAAGTTGTGACATAGGTGTAGCATCAATTTTTACCATCCTTATTCGTATTAACCCGTTTTTTAAGAATTGAATATCTCACGATTGGAGGCAATAATATGATAAAAGATAAAATAAATAAATAAATAAATAAATAAATAAATAAATAAATAAATAAATAAATAAATAAATAAATAAATAAATAAATAAATAACAATATGCAACTTGTTTAGTAGGGGATTAACATAAGTATGGATGAATGGAAGGGGGCGGAAGTCAATTTCATCAAATTGGAAGGTAACAAAAATCATCTTTACACATCAACTGTTATGTAGAGAGTAACATGCAACGTGTTTATATGTATTTGGATCCTCAAAACCTAATTGGGTCTTGATTCATGAACATACTTAATTGTATAAACTTAATTATATTATCACTTATGCTTAAAAAAGACAAAAGGTGATCACGTTTTTGGCTTTATTGGTCTAACCCGCTTAATAAACATGTCATGTTTAGATTTAGATGTTTAACTATTTAATAAATGGATCGCATTCGAATTGCACTAAAACTCAATCTCATTGCCCTGTCTACTCACTTAAAATCAGAAGAAAATACATCAAAATATATTGTTTATCATCAAATGCTTTTACGCCCATTTTTTTAAAACTTTATGATGACCCGTTGAGCACCCGCCAACCCATTTCGTTGTAACAAACCCTTTTAAACTTAGATAACATACATTAACAACCCATAAACCTTTTATGTAATTATAATATCCATGGATCATAATTTCAGTCCTCCTATTATAACCTATTTTAAACGACTAACTAACTTTTGAATCTTTTGATTATAACAAGATATCGAGACACTGCTATACAAAACAAAGTTAAAAAGAAAAACAGAATTACACCAAGAAGACCGGTCTAACATATTACACTTCCCTCTATGTTTTATCCATAAAAAGAAGCCGATCTAATCTCTTCTAAGACATCCGCTCATGCAAACAAAACTTCGTTATAAAAAAATCTTTGTGTACGTAGCTTTCCAAATGCATTAAAGAGTTCTAAAGAAAAATAAGGTATATAAATGAGAAAGGCCATGCCTACATGCATACCCACATCATGTAATAATGATAAAGACAAATTAGTAAGTCAAAAACCATTGAAAGTGTAACGTGAAAGGGATCTGTGGTGTTTGTTGTAGCAAAGATTCTCCACTTGTTATTCTTCGAGGCTTTCAAGGAAATGATGATCATTATTCTTTGAAATTATTAGTAGGTTCCTATGCCATTTTTATGATACATTTATGAGACTACTTCACTACAAGAAGACAGGTCTTTAGGGGCGACTAAAGTCGCCGTTAAAGACCCAATAAGTCGCCGCTATTGCCTTTAATTAGCGGCGACAGGTCGCCGCTAAAAAGTCGCCGGTAATAAAACGTCGCTAATGGTCAAACTTTCGCCGCTAATGTGTCGCCGCTAATACCTCCCTGTCGCCGCTAAAGGCCTCAAAAATGACGAAAAACTGTCGCCCCTAATTCCTTAAGTCGCCGCTAAAACCCCTGTGCAGGTTTTACAGCTTCTTGCTGCATTTTTCAGTTTTTCCATATTTTCCAATACAAATTTTTACATAACAACCTGCAATATTACATAACAACCTGCATACATTCATACACTACAGTCAACATCCATCATTTTCATCATCTTCATCGTCTTCATGCATTTAGTCAACATCCATTAATACACTACAATATTACATTTTAAACTAAACTAAGCATTCAATTCGTTAAAAACTAAACTAAGTCAAGTAGTCAACATCTATTCATACATTACAATATTACATTCTAAATTAAGTCAACATCCATCAATTAAGCTTCATCATTTTCATCATCTTCATCGTCTTCACCGTCCTCATCATTAACTTGTTTATGTTGCCCGTAATTTTGAAGTTGTTCTCTAAAATATGGGTCTTGAAACAAAGCATTAATTTGTTCCTACAATAAAAATCATGTTTAAGGTCAAACTAATAACATTTACCCGTGTAATAACATTTACCAAACTAATAACATATGGTTCAAAAGCCATGTTCTGGTTCTTAGGTGTTTCAATAAGGTAAGCTGTGATCTTATACTTTAATATCCTATCCATTGCTTTCCTTCTATCAAGCAGCCATGTGCATTTAAGTCTTAAGAAATCATACACAAGCAGCCATGTGCATTTAAGTATTAAAAAGTCAATAAATATTCCTTGTGAAGCCATGTGCATTTGAAGTCAATGTTAAAGTATTTCCACTAAAATTCCATGTAACCCATATCTAATTCTAAAAGTGCACATGGCATATCAAATTATAAAAAAACAGTAAGGTCATGGTTAAAGCGCATATAGGTCATGAAAAGAATTAAATTACATTTGCCCATTTGACCCATTCTACTTAAAGAACAATAAAAAACACAAGAATCTACCCGGATGTAACCATATTCATAGTAATTTCAATCCATTTGACCCATAGAGAAGATTCATCAACCCATGAAAAGCATAAAATTCCATTTGACCCATTTGAAACATTCCACTAAAAGGACAGTAAAAAACATTCTTAAAAACAATAATCTACCTAGATACAACCATATTCATTAGTAATTTCAACCCATTTGACCCACAGAGAAGATTTATCAAGCCATGAAAAGAATCAATTCCATTTGACCCATTCCACTAAAAAACAGTAAAAAATAATCTAAAAAACAAGATGATATTCCATTTGACCTATTTGACCTATATTCATTCTAATCTCTATATATTTTGTGTTCCTAACAGGAATCTTCATCCTATAAAATATTATTAATCTTAATCGTTATCTATATAAATAACCTACTACAATCATCAAACGGGTCAAACGGGTCAAACTAATAACATATATATAAATTTAAGGTCATTATAAAGAAATGTTATTGTTACCCGTGTGAATGCGACTGTTGGCTGCGGTTGAGACTTATTATTGGTAACCCGGGCTTTTGAAGAAGGTTTGAACCCAATCCCTCGGATCCATCCGCGCCTACTACCGAGTATGTTTTCAAACGCATTCACTTGATTATCTCCTTCAGTTTGGGCAGCCAACTCATCCTCTAATCGCCGCTGTAGTTTACAAAAGGTGAATTATATATGCAAGTAACAAAAAATTAAATTTAAATAGTTACTAACAATTGTTTCAGTTGCTGCGCTATCAATCGTTCCATCTTTAGCTGTATGAGCATCAATGAACGTCTGTAGGTGACTTTGAGCCTGTTTAACATTAAATATTATTTTTATTACAACTAGTACGTATAAGAGATATATATATAAACCAAACATTATTTTTTTATAAGTTGTGCTGCTATAAGACGATGTCCCCTCTCGGTTTGGGTATTTTTGAAGTTGACGATTTGCTTGGTTAACGAGTGACTGTTTTTGATGCTTCTCTGACATGAAATGTCTAATGGCGCTCTCCCAATTAGCCGGAGTCATCCCTTCAGGAACATTGGCTAGAGCTCTCTCGACATCCCCTCCAAACTCTCGAAAACGCCTTTTTGCATCTGCCTTGCGATCTCTGTATCGCTTCATGTATATTGAATAAATTCCCAACTTTAACTTAGATCGATCAACGTCCCGATCAATCTGCTCTAGATCGAATGATTTCTAAAAAAATAAACAAAAAAAGTTAGTCAAGTAAAAAACAAAGATCTCGACATAAGATAAACTTAAATAAATCATTTACCGCGAGGTGCTCGTATAATGCATTCTGTTGAGCTTCTGAAACCTCTCTCCAACTACCTTTATCAAATGCGATGTTCCGCCACATGTATAACCCCACTTCCCGGCTAAACAAATCTTTCTTGTGTCCAACCGGGGTAAAAGTCGCTTGCCTGTCAAATTGCAAACTTAAACGCCCTCCTTCCAAGACCTCAGATTCTAGGCGATAGTTTTTTGCAATTCCACGAGTTTTCCTACGAGGTGGTGCTGCAAAATCAATCAAAAATTATCATTAACAATAAATAATTATCTGTCACAGGATTTATAAATAGTTTATACTAAGACTTACAACCCTCCTCGTAGTGTCCATGCCCAGATCCAAAGCCGCCAGGTGTTGGGGGGTCCTGTCCAGAACCATCTCCTCCATGGCCCATCACATCGGCCATCATGTACTGAAATGTTATAAGATATGGAAGTCAAAAATATAATGTGAATACAGTTTTACAACCTACTTTAAAATATAAATACAAATACAATATGAATACAGTTTTCCAACCTACTTTTAATCAGACCCCTCAGATATCTCTCCCTCAGATACTTCAGTATCACTCTCAAACCCCTTAGTGTAATAATCCGATTCGTCCTCGGACACTTCATCATGCTCGCCCTTAGAAAATTCATCGGTCTCATCCTCGGACACTTCAGCGGGCTCACCCTGCGAAGCAGAACTGCTTGGCAAGTATTGCCTAAAGTCGATGAACAATCTTATACCAGAGGAAGAGTTATTATGGACAACGTCAAGATCTTCGGGTAAGTCATGGTCAACATTTTGAACATTCTCGTCAACTGTTTGTACATTCTCGTTCAACGGTAGATCCCATATTTTTCGATGATTAACTTGCTCGACGACCCATTTGTTGTTATTGTTTTGGTTTCCTCGAGAAGGTTCTTGGATGTAGAACACTTGTTTGGCCTGCGAAGCAAATATGAGTTGATCTTCTTTGTCCCATTCTTGATCAGTGTTGATACTTGTGATATTATTTTCAAATCTAACACCCTTCGAGTATCGTACCACTTGCACCGAAATAGGACAGTTGAATAACCATTTGGATAATGCATCTCAATAATCTCTTCTAATTGACCATAATACTTCTCACCATTTTCTCCTTCCACTAACACACCAGAGTTTTGTGTTGTACGCCGTGCATCACGGTCAAGTACCATAAACCTAACACCGTTTACTATACACGCGGTGTAAGTAAAGACATTTATACTCGCACACATGGAAATAAAATACAACTCTGAGTGAAATTCTGGAGAATTTTGTTTTTTCATCGAATAGACCTAATATAGTTAGAAATATATAGTTATACACATGTTATATAGATATGTATAACTAACTGACAACTATATATGTATTACCTTCTCAAGAAACCACATAGGAAAATTAGTTTGAACATCATCATGGGGCTTTTCAGATTTAAATTCACTACATTGATAATAAAAATATACAAGTAAGGAAAAAATAAATACTTAACAAATATATTATGAAAAGTTAATGATAGTAACACTTACTTCATGTAGTTCCTAATTTCTTCGATGCTATCGAGGACAAACCATTCCAATTTTAATTTTTCGCTTACAGAAAGATGTTTGATCTTCAAGGCACTAGCCGGACGACAAAGAGACTCAAACACCCACAACTTTCTTTTTTCGACAACAACATCCTCGTTTCTGTGGGGCGATTGAACTGAGTTTCAACATCTCGAAGGTACCTCGAACAAAATGATAGAGCTTCTTCCGCAATATAGCCTTCGGCTATACAACCTTCTGGCTTTGCATTGTTTCTTACATAATTTTTAAGTTTTTTCATATATCTTTCAAATGGATACATCCATCTCATACACACTGGACCTCCAAGAATCGCTTCATCAGGTAAGTGCAAAACCAAATGAACCATGATGTCAAAAAAAGCAGGAGGATAGATCAACTCTAACTGACATAAGATTGTCAGAATGGCAAGTTTTGCTTTCTTCATATCTTCAACCAATAATGTTCTAGAACAAAGTTGCTTAAAAAACATACAAAGATCGATTATTGGTGTATATACATCCCTTGCCAAAAATCCTCTAACCCCAATTGGCATCAAACGTTGCATTAGAATATGACAGTCATGAGATTTCAACCCAGTAATGTTTGTATAATTATCTGTCACTCTCTTGCTAATATTAGATCCGAACCCATCTGGCAATTTAACATTTTTAATAAACTCACAGAAAAGCTTTCGATCATTGACTTGGAATGAGTATTTTGGGTGCGGCTTACATAACTTGCCATTAGCATTTTTTTTCAACCACAACGTCTTTCGAATGTTTAGCTTTTCCAAGTCAACACGTGCGTTTGACGTGTCTTTTGTTTTATCATTCATTAAAAGAGTACCGAGCAAACTATCGCACACATTTCGCTCAATATGCATCACATCTAAATTGTGCTTAAGCTGCAAAGAAGACCAATACTCAAGTTCAAAAAATATGCTTCGTTTAGACCAGTTTAACTCAAACTCCTCTCGCTTTCTCATAACACCTCCAAAACTAGGATGCTTGCCCGGTAGACGAGGGAGTAAACGATCGAGTTGAGCTTGTACATCAGCATCACTAAATTGTTTAGGAGGTGCTCTTGTATCTGGTTGTCCATTAAATTCCAAATTTGTTCTCCATGGATGGTTAGCATCTAAGAACCGACGATGACCAACATATACAACTTTATTTGTTACGCGTGTTGAAGGAGTGTCTTCGTTGCAAGTCGGGCATGCTTTGTATCCCTGTCCGCTCCAACCTGATAGACTACTACGGGCTGGAAAGTCGTTTATAGTCCATAACAACACCGCCTTCATCGTGAAGAATGTGTTTGTTTCCGCGTCTTTAGTACGTATGCCTGTATGCCATAATTCGTTAAGCTCATCCACCAACGGTCTAAGAAAAACGTCCATATCCTTCCCAGGTGATTTAGGGCCAGGAATCAATAAAGTTAACATGAATGAGGACTCTTTCATGCATAACCATGGAGGCAAATTGTATGTGGTGAGTACAACCGGCCACGTGCTATGAGCTGAACTCATGTTACCAAATGATTAAAACCATCAGCTGCAAGCCCTAGGCGAACATTTTGGGGTTCCTTCGCGAAGTTAAAGTATTTTTTATCAAATTCTTTCCATGAAGATCCATCAACAGGATGACGCATCGTACCTTCTTCTGATCGTCCAGTACTGTGCCATATCATATCCTTTGCCGTGTGCCTTGAACAATACAAACGTTGTAGGCGGGGGGTCAAAGGAAAGTATCGTAACACCTTGTGAGCTACTTTCTTACCCTTTGTGTTTGTATCAACCCATCGACTCTCCTTACAAACGGGACAATTCTGTAACAACTTGTGGTCGTTCCAGAAGAGAGCACAATCATTTTTGCACACGTGTATCGACTCATACCCTAAACCAATCTTCTTTAGTGTCTTTTTGACAACATAATGCGAAGGGGGGATCTTGTTGCCTTCTGGATGTGAAGATTGCAACAACTTAAGGAGCTCATCAAATGAACTATTAGTCCATTTGTTTTTCACCTTGATATGCATAAGTTTTGCTAAAAAGTCAAGGGAAGAAAACTTAGTACAACCGGGATATAATTCTAATTGGACTTCATGTAACAAGTTTTCAAAATCATCAGTGACACCTTCACTCTCTGTACAAGGGTTCTCTTTGTTAAGGTTGGTATTCACTTCCGTAAGATCTTCAATAACGCCAGCCATATCATTAGTACACGTAACATCATCTTGTACTGTACTACAACTTGAGAAATTGAGGGTTCATGATGATAAATCCAGTCCGAATAACTACGCTGGAAACCCCACGCGTACAAATGATACTTCACTTTTACCAAAGATAGCATGACCGAATTCCGACATTTAGTACATGGACAAAAAACATAACCTCTATTGTCGACCAGACTCTTGCACATCTCAAGAAAAGAGCTGAGTCCATTATTATACTCCTCTGAGCTTCGATTTGGATTGTTAAGCCAACTTTTATCGACAACCATGATGCAACTGAAATATAATATAGAGAATTTACAAGGGTAGGCTGTACACTTTTATCGACAACCATGATGCATATGTACATACATGCTACATGCTACATACAAACATACATACATACATACACAAGCACACATACAAACACAAACATGTATGTGCATATATACATACATGCTACCAAACTACATGAATATTAAGCAAATACGCCAAAAAATACCACCTCTGTATATTCCATCAATCAAACACATAAAAAGGTTCTTGCATTTCCAATGAAAGTTCCTCCATCACCAAATAATAACCAACCAACTCAACCAACAACGACAACATTATCATTTTCAACTTTCACTCATGAAAGATAAATTTTCTTTTCCTACGATTCCACAGTCAAAATAATCAGGAAAAGTTGATACATGACAACCTTAATGTGATCTTTTATTATTTTAAAATTTTGAATCGAAGACAAATTTATTAAGGTTGAACCACAAGCTAAAAATGAAAAGATATGTGTTGCGAGAGATGATAGTTAAGTTCTTGTTGTCGGCATAGGGAAAGCGTTGCTAGATATGCTAGTAAATTTGTCATCTTTTTACCACACCAAATAAATTTTACCTAACTTATAATATGAGTTGAAAAGTATAAGTACATAATCGTATGATTTATTTTGTCTATGGAGTTGAAAAGTATTACTAGAGATGATACTAAATATGTCATACTTCACTAAGTGACCGAATGATTCTTATAACTTATAATATGTGTTAAAAAGATGTAAGATGCACATTATAATCTGAATTTTAGGAAAGACGTGTAAATATATCAAATGGCTATTGAACCAATTTATAGAAAGTTCAATAAAAGATAAACATGAATGAATGATTGTATTATAATAGCAAATACCTAGTGATTTTAATATCAACAAATCAAACTACAACTAAATTTCATATAAAATCAAACTACATTCAATTCACTATCCTAAATTTCACATGAAATCCAGCCAAAATTGAGACAAATAAAAGTTAATGTTACACACGAACCAAAATATAAGAAAATAAAACCAAAAAATTACCTTCAAAAACAGATCTAGCGGCGACAGAAGTAGCAACAGCGGCGACGATCGCGAGGCAGCAGCTGAAGGGGGCCGGTGAAGGGTGGTCAGCAATGGATAGTAGCAGATCGATGGGTGGTCGACCGAGAGCAGATCGACCGAGAGCAGATCGGCGGGGATGAGATCGAAGAGCAGGCTGACGGAGAGCAGGCCGACGGGAGGAAATGTCGACGCCGGCGAGGTCGGGGTGGTCGGCCGGCGAGTGGTGGCGGGTCGGCGACGAAGGTGCAGGCGGTTGGAGGTGAAAATCGTGGAGTCCAAGGTGCAAATTGTCGGTCGATGGAGAGGGGGCCGACGGGAGCAAATGCCGACGCCGGAGAGGTCGGGGTGGTCGGCCGGCGAGTGGTGGGGGGTCGGCGACGAAGGTGCAGCGGATTGGGAGGTGAAAATCGTGTGGAGGGAGAAAATGAAATGGCGCCCTATTGCCGCGATCTGCTATTAGGTGAAAAGGGCATTAGCGGCGACGCGTCGCCGCTAAAGGCGTCGCCGCTAATGCTTTTTGTACGGTTTAATTTTAGCCATCAGATCTGCAGTTGATCGACGACCACAATTTTGTTGAGAAGTCGTCGCCGCTAAAAGCAGTCGCCACTAAAAGTGGCGCCACTAATAATAAGTTTTCTTGTAGTGCTTGTAGGCCGGTTACCATGCAAAACAACCACTATCAGATCAACTCACCGTACATACATTCCAACTTTATTTTCTATCATGCACAAGATCATAATCTACCCAAAGTACCATCAAGGGTATTTTGTTTTGGGTGTTTTCACCTAGTTTGCTAATTTTAAATAATTAAATACATATAAATAGCATTTTATAGAACTGCCCTCCCACAAGGTTTACAGTTGATTTAATTATGCACTTTGTAAAACTTATTTATAAGATGTTTATACTTGATTCAAGTGAAACAAATTAGTTAAAACCTATGTTCTTGAAATTTAATTAAAGTTATCATTTACACCCTACATTTTTTTTTGACCAAGCAGGCTGCGACATGAAGCTTACTTACAAACTTTTTTAAGGAAAATGTTATATAATAGTAAAAGTTTAAAAAATGTTTCAATTACTTACAAACGTTTTACACTTACGTGTAACACCCTTTCTATGTTAATTATGAGTTATCACTAACATCATTTATTTGTCACTTTCTTATCATAATTTCTTTTAACCTTTGGAGTTTGGAGTATAACTTTCATTCGTGTTTTGCATAGTCGTTGGCCCAAGTAGCTTTTCATCCCAGCATGAATCTACTATTTCACCTAACTTTTTTTATCATGTTTCTTTCTCTAAGTTCCAATAATAGCAATATAATATAGAGTTTGGCTTAATTAGAATTTGCTAGTTTAATTTAGCATACACTTTAAAAATCAAATTAATTTTTCTATTTTCTATCTGTTATACGACTTTTTTCATATCCAAGCAACGATTCTGTTCGTGTGTTTACGTGTACGTGGTGTGTACATATATATTCTTTATTAAATATCTTGCCAGAATCAGCTTTAAAAATGTAATGATATATAATTTCTATTCTATTTATTCCCTTTTGTCGGTGGCCACAGTGCCACACAAAAGGGATCCCTCATCTCCGAGCCCTAAACCTCCTCCCCATCTCCGATCCACCCTCACCATCTTCAGCGATTGCATATGTGAAAACTAACAATGCATCGCAGCTACCGCTGCATTTCGCTTCTTCTCCAGCTGTCTTCTTCACCTCTGGTTGATGGTTTCTGCTCCTGCTGCGATTCAGGTATGTTTTTAGGTTTCTTATGCATGTTTCTTCTCCAGCTGTCTTCTTCACCTCTGGTCGATGGTTTCTGCTCCTGCTGCGATTCAGGTATGTTTTTAGGTTTCTTATGCACGTTTGATTTCGGGAGTTCTTTGGTGATTCCAGCACCTTTTGTGTTGGATTGGCTGTCGTGTGGTTACAATCGGCGCTTTTAAACCCAATTTGGTTCGTTTGTTCATAGGATTGATGTTTTTGGTTGAAGATTGGGTTTTTGTGCTTCTTGATTGCATTTTTGTTTAATTTAGGTTTCAAAACCTTTTTGTTTAATTTAACTTTCAAGCACTTCCTGGCCAACGTTTGACATGAATTTGGTTTAGGCATTTTGTCAAACACTTGGCGTGCGATTGCATATGTGAAAACTAACAACGCATTTTCATCAACTGTTTGCTAAATTCATTCATGTTTACAATTGGCAAATGAGTTATGTCGTGTTATTGATATAGAAACTTCAGAACTAAATTTGGACTTTTCTTTTACTTATAAGAATATCTACTGCTTTACAACCTAAAAGAACAAAGTTAATATTGATCATGTGTGTGAATTTTAGCAATTATAATGATCAAAAGTATGTTCAGACCTGCAAATGCTATGATGATTCAATGTTACTCGCATGAAATGATTATAGGTGAAAGTGACAGCTTGATAGTTGTTCTGGCTAGACAGTTTGAACTCTCTGAATGTCACACATTGCCATTTTAATCTTCTATATGATTTAGTTTTTTTTTTAAATTTCAGTTGTTCTCTTTGTTTTTTTGCTATCAAGAACACCAGCAAGGTGTAATGAACACCCCTATTGCTCATCTGAATGTATTGGGTGGATGCATGTGTTCAGGTGTATATTTTATTGTAGGGGTTGTTATGTGTGGATTTTTATGGTCGTTGTTGTTTGTGCTTTGCATGTGTGTTCTTCATGGTATGCGTATACATTGACAGCAAGTGGGAATGTGTTAATTTTTGTAGGTGGGTGCATGTGATACTATGTATGTGTATTACGTACATTATATAAGACTATATATATAGAGCATTATGTGAGCATTACATGTGTATGTAGTCTATATTATGTGTGGGTAATATTCTGAAACATATGTCCATAAGTATTAAAGGAAGGGATAGTGTGGTAGCGAAAATGACCATACTTTTTGTTGTATTTTCTTCTTCAGTCCCCCTTTGAAAATGAGTTGGGACAATTATAGATTGTATTTAGTTATGTCAAGTACGACAATGGCGAATTTTTAGATTTAATGTTTATTTAATAAGTTTTTTTGAAGCAGATATGTTTATTGAGTTACTTTTTTTTCCTAACAGGAGGTATATTTAATAAGTGGCCTTAGTTTTTTTTAATAGCATGTATGTTTAATAAATGGCCTGACAATTACTTGCATCATTATTTATAGTTGTTAGTTGCAAGTTTCCTTTTCAGTGGCTTACTGTATAATTTTAGATATGTTTTGTTTACTGGCTGATGCTACAAAGTAAGTGATTTTGTTTTTCTTATTTACTTCTGTGTGTTCTTTCCATTCTCTGGTTCTGGGTTACAAGCTCATTTTTTAATTTTGATTACTTTTGCCTGTTTATGTAGGTCAACTGAGATCGGGGTTAGAAGAGTTACGAAATTTGCGTGAAACGTTTAATTTGCGTACTCTTATCGACGTATGTACCTATGACTTTGTTTCTTGATTTTTTTGTTATTGTAAGTATTGTTTGTACATTGTTGATTTTTTTAGTAAATTATTTGCAGTTTGCGATTATATTGTTGGGCTACAACGTTGCATTACAGGTTTGTTTTTTCTCTTCTGCTTTTGGTTTGTTTTGCTGTTTTGTTTGATTTGTTGTTTGGTTTTATGAAATTAGAACTGTCTGTGATAGGTACGTGCTCTAGGGTATAACATCAGTGTCGTATTTGTACAGTTTTAACTGATCTTAGTTGAACGCATGCGTGTTAGTGTTGTCTATCTGTACGTTTAGATAATATTGTATTGTAGTTGTGTATATGTCATCTTCTGTTTGGTTAGAGGATAATTATGATTTGCCTTCATCCTCCAATACAACTTTAAATCTTACTGCAAGTAATGTAGAGGTAGGTGCTGCTACTCGTAGGCGCCGTCAGCCTTCTACACCTCCCTTGCCGTCCGATCGTACGCCGACTTTTGCGAGTTCCTCTTCAAGTGTAGATGGTAGATCGTATGTGTATGTTGATTGTGGTGACCCTGAATATTCATGCGAGTTTTGTGGAGCCTCTTTTTGGTCTGCTGAGCATGTGAGTTATGTCCTACGAAATAGGAATCCTAGGTATAATCAGTGTTGCAAGGTTAGTCGTGTGCATTTGGTTTTGCCTAAGGATCCGCCAACGATCGTCAAAGAACTATTTCAGCGTCCTGATTTTCTTGATAACATTCGCGTCTATAATTCAATGTTCGCCATGACTTCTTTTGGAGCCTGTGTAGATGATTCGATTAATAGTTAGTCAGCTCCTTATGTGTTTAGAGTAGAAGGCCAAGTATGTCATTGGATTGGAACATTATGCCCTTAGTAGGATGAAAGACCACGTTTTCTGCAGATGTATGTCTATGACACTCAGAATGAACTTTCAAATAGGCTGCATTTGTTTGGGCGAGATGAATGTTCGCGTGTTCGTGTTGAAATTGTGCAGCTTCTTATGTCTTTGTTAGATGATCTTAATGCTCGTGTGAAGCTTTTCCGTTATGCAAGAGATCTTTGTGATCAGGCCTCCATTCCTGAGTTTTCAATTAGGCTTTTTAGTTCTGTGAACGAGCGGTCGTATGATTCTCCTGTTGCTGGTACTTTAGGCGCGATTGTTCTTGATGGTTCCCCGCCTGCACACGATTTTGACATTGTCATTCATGCTAAAGACGGATTTCCTCAACGCATAAATAAGTTACATCCATTGTACATGTCATTGCAATATCCATTGTTGTTCTTGTATGGCGAAAGTGGATGGACTCCTCACCTTAGGCTCGCTGGTGACGAGATGCGAGATGATAAGAAGTTATCCATGAACATGTATTACAGTTTCTTAATTCATGATCGACTCGATGTCTATTCTTTGTTATTGAATGGAGGTCGCCTTTTCCAACAGTTCACAGTGCCACACAAAAGGGATCCCTCATCTCCGAGCCCTAAACCTCCTCCCCATCTCCGATCCACCCTCACCATCTTCGGTGATTGCATATGTGAAAACTAACAACGCATCGCAGCTACCGCTGCATTTTGCTTCTTCTCCAGCTGTCTTCTTCACCTCTGGTCGATGGTTTCTGCTCCTGCTGCGATTCAGGTATGTTTTTAGGTTTCTTATGCATGTTTCTTCTCCAGCTGTCTTCTTCACCTCTGGTCGATGGTTTCTGCTCCTGCTGCGATTCAGGTATGTTTTTAGGTTTCTTATGCATGTTTGATTTCGGGAGTTCTTTGGTGATTCCAGCACCTTTTGTGTTGGATTGGCTATCGTGTGGTTACAATCGGCGCTTTTAAACCCAATTTGGTTCGTTTGTTCATAGGATTGATGTTTTTGGTTGAAGATTGGGTTTTTGTGCTTCTTGATTGCATTTTTGTTTAATTTAGGTTTCAAACCCTTTTTGTTTAATTTAACTTTCAAGCACTTCCTGGCCAACGTTTGACATGAATTTGGTTTAGGCATTTTGTCAAACACTTGGCGTGCGATTGCATATGTGAAAACTAACAACGCATTTTCATCAACTGTTTGCTAAATTCATTCATGTTTACAATTGGCAAATGAGTTATGTCGTGTTATTGATATAGAAACTTCAGAACTAAATTTGGACTTTTCTTTTACTTATAAGAATATCTGCTGCTTTACAACCTAAAAGCACAAAGTTAATATTGATCATGTGTGTGAATTTTAGCAATTATAATGATCAAAAGTATGTTCAGACCTGCAAATGCTATGATGATTCAATGTTACTAGCATGAAATGATTATAGGTGAAAGTGACAGCTTGATAGTTGTTCTGGCTAGACAGTTTGAACTCTCTGAATGTCACACATTGCCATTTTAATCTTCTATATGATTTAGTTTTTTTTTTAAATTTCAGTTGTTCTCTTTGTTTTTTTGCTATCAAGAACACCAGCAAGGTGTAATGAACACCCCTATTGCTCATCTGAATGTATTGGGTGGATGCATGTGTTCAGGTGTATATTTTATTGTAGGGGGTGTTATGTGTGGATTTTTATGGCCGTTGTTGTTTGTGCTTTGTATGTATGTTCTTCATGGTATGCGTATACATTGACAGCAAGTGGGAATGTGTTAATTTTTGTAGGTGGGTGCATGTGATACTATGTATGTGTATTACGTACATTATATAAGACTATATATATAGAGCATTATGTGAGCATTACATGTGTATGTAGTCTGTATTATGTGTGGGTAATATTCTGAAACATATGTCCATAAGTATTAAAGGAAGGGATAGTGTGGTAGCGAAAATGACCATACTTTTTGTTGTATTTTCTTCTTCAGTCCCCCTTTGAAAATGAGTTGGGACAATTATAGATTGTATTTAGTTATATCGCGTACGACAATGGCGAATTTTTAGATTTAATGTTTATTTAATAAGTTTTTTTGGAGCAGATATGTTTATTGAGTTACTTTTTTTTCCTAACAGGAGGTATATTTAACAAGTGGCCTTAGTTTTTTTTTCTAATAGCATGTATGTTTAATAAATGGCCTGACAATTACTTGCATCATTATTTATAGTTGTTAGTTGCAAGTTTCCTTTTCAGTGGCTTACTGTATAATTTTAGATATGTTTTGTTTACTGGCTGATGCTACAAAGTAAGTGATTTTGTTTTTCTTATTTACTTCTGTGTGTTCTTTCCATTCTCTGGTTCTGGGTTACAAGCTCATTTTTTAATTTTGATTACTTTTGCCTGTTTATGTAGGTCAACTGAGATTGGGGTTAGAAGAGTTACGAAATTTGCGTGAAACGTTTAATTTGCATACTCTTATCGACGTATGTACCTATGACTTTGTTTCTTGATTTTTTTGTTATTGTAAGTATTGTTTGTACATTGTTGATTTTTTTAGTAAATTATTTTGCAGTTTGTGATTATATTGTTGGGCTACTACGTTGCATTACAGTTTTGTTTTTTCTCTTCTGCTTTTGGTTTGTTTTGCTGTTTTGTTTGATTTGTTGTTTGGTTTTATGAAATTAGAATTGTCTGTGATAGGTACATGCTCTAGGGTATAACATCAGTGTCGTATTTGTACAGTTTTAACTGATCTTAGTTGAATGCATGCGTGTTAGTGTTGTCTATCTGTACGTTTAGATAATATTGTATTGTAGTTGTGTATATGTCATCTTCTGTTTGGTTAGAGGATAATTATGATTTGCCTTCATCCTCCAATACAACTTTAAATCTTACTGCAAGTAATGTAAAGGTAGGTACTGCTACTCGTAGGCGCCGTCAGCCTTCTACACCTCCCTTGCCGTCCGATCGTACGCCGACTTTTGCGAGTTCCTCTTCAAGTGTAGATGGTATATCGTATGTGTATGTTGATTGTGGTGACCCTGAATATTCATGCGAGTTTTGTGGAGCCTCTTTTTGGTCTGCTGAGCGTGTGAGTTATGTCCCACGAAATAGGAATCCTAGGTACAATCAATGTTGCAAGGTTGGTCGTGTGCATTTGGTTTTGCCTAAGGATCCGCCAACGATCGTCAAAGAACTATTTCAGCGTCCAGATTTTCTTGATAACATTTGCGTCTATAATTCAATGTTCGCCATGACTTCTTTTGGAGCCTGTGTAGATGATTCGATTAATACTGGGTCAGCTCCTTATGTGTTTAGAGTAGAAGGCCAAGTAGGTCATTGGATTGGAACATTATGCCCTTCGCAGGATGAAAGACCACGTTTTCTGCAGATGTATGTGTATGACACTCAGATGAACTTTCAAATAGGCTGCATTTGTTTGGGCGAGATGAATATTCGCGTGTTCGTGTTGAAATTATGCAACCTTTTATGTCTTTGTTAGATGATCTTAATGCTCTTGTGAAGCTTTTCCGTTCTGCAAGAGATCTTTGTGATCATGTCACACCCCGACCGACGGCGGAATCATCGGAGCGGACGAGGGAATGATTGATTGTTCATAACACATGGTTGTCTAATAGTGGAAATAATATTAAAATCAGATTACATGATAGAATAAGTACAACATACACAAATACAACAATTGAAACCACAAATAATAATTGTCTTTTATTTTAACTAGGTCCGTGTCTTAAATGAGCACGTAGATGTCCACTATCTTGCTTAACCTGAAATCATGTGAGAAAATAAAGTCAGCTAACGAGTTAGCTGGTGAGTAATCACAGTTTTGAATATACATATAGATTGATTGATTGATCCATCGATTGTAATTCAATTCACAAGGTAATATTAAGACTTATATGGCAACCGCGAAGCATATAGATAAACCGACACAATATAAACCCCTTGACTTGACACTTGCATATAATAGACTCCACACAAACACCATAGATTGACTAATTGCCTCTGGCACAATCACCACTCGTAAGCCATATGGGGTGGGTTATCCAAACCAGTAGATCTACATTGTTGCCAGGATTGATTGATTGATTGAATTAGGGTTCTACTGTCGTCCAGTTTATCACAGTATGTTCACGTAATTGCAAGTAATAACATAACCTGTCTTGAATTGAATTGAAAATGAAATAACAATAGAATATCATGATAGAATATATTGTATCACATGATTTCCCCCAAATAGGAAATGATATAAAAAGGGGATATGAATACTCACTTGATTGTTGAGATTGGAATTTGGACGTGATAGTTTAAAACCAATGATTTCCTTATGATTAACCTAAGGAACGGTGTCTCGAGTTAGAATAATAACGATTTGGGAATTTTGGGAATGTATTAGGATTTCTATGGTAGTTTAAGTTGATAAATTTTATTTGGTTTGAAATGTCTTGAAATAAACGAATTTATTGAAAGTGATTATGTCAAGAATTTTAATAAAAATTTATACGTGTAAGTTATACGTTTATACAATTTATTAATAAATTGTATATGTATAATTATATTCATAATTATATATAATCAAGTAATTATATATAATTATATGTATAATTATATACATGATTATATGTATATAATACATTTATACATAAATGAACATAACTATATATTGTATGTTAAGTATATACACGAGTTATAAATTGTATACAATTATATAAAGTTATATACATGTAATTTAATCAAATAAAAATTGTTTTGGTAATTGGATAATATATACCTATGTATATATATTGGACTCAATTTATTTATTTGTATAATTATATATTATACACTAATTATAAATTGGTATAAGTATAATTAGTTATTTTATTTATTTAAAACAATTAAAATAAATAATTAAAATGTCGAAATTAATTTCAGAAAAATAATTAGATTGTTTTAAAATTTCTAATGTTTGTAAAAATGTTTTTATGATTTTTAGAATTTTTTCCTGAATTTTTAAAGGCTTAAAACAGCCTAAAAAAATAATTGGAGGTGGCGGGTCTCGAACCCGAGACCTTCTGTTTGAGGGGGAGCATGGGAACCGGTGAACCAAGGCCTTAGCCGCGGTTATGATCCGGTTTTATTTCTTTTATACACTGTTTCAGATTCTCCCAGATCAAACATAAACCCTAGATTTGATTTCCCTCCAATTGAACCCCGATTCGATGTTGTTACCCATCGAATTTATGGGGCTTTTATTCCCCTTGAAAAATCGAGTAGATTCATGCTTTCAATTACCTGATTGAGTACTTAATTCGATTATGAACAGATGAAGAACAGCCGCGGTCGATGTGAAGATCGATGAGTGGCCAATTCTTGATGAAAATCCAATTAACTTCACAGGAAGCTTCGCATGATAATGAAGATCCAAAGCCCTCTGTTAATTCGGGTTAATAGTGTTTGGAACAGGGTTCTCGACTAAGTTGCAGGTCGCGATAAAGATGAGGATCAATTCGATGTGTGTGTGTGTTTTCAGATGAAATTGAGAGTACAAGTAGGTTCGGATGTGAGAAATGTTTGATTATATGAATTCAATTTGTTTATTACAAGTGTTTGAGTGGGTTTCTTTGTCGGTTTAGAATCCGAGAATAAAGTGAAGAATTTAGCCGTTTATTTGACTAATTCAACACGTTTTGTGTTTGAATTCAACATAGATTGGATCCAATGAAACTTTCGGTGTGATTGTGGGTTCAAATTGGAATAATTTGACTGCTTTTGGTCGGGAATTTCGTGAGTTCGAGGTGGAGCTTCGGATTCGATAATTACCGACAATTAATGGTGTTTAGTGGTTGCATTGAGTTCGAAACTCATCCACGAGTGTATTGGGACCGGTTTTGTAGCTTGAAAGTGTGTAATTTGTTGTTTTCGGCTTCGCCGGAGTTTGGCCGGACTCTCGCCGGCGAGTCGCCGGAAAAACGGGGGGGATGGTTTGGGTTTGAATATTTACAGATTCGGTCCCTGCGGTTTCAAAGTTAATATTTTATGTTATAAACTTTGATTTTAAGTTTCATAATTTACATGATCACCCCCTGGACTTATATATTCAATTTTAATACATGTTTATATATATATATGTATATATATATATATATATTATATATATAATTTTTACCAATTATTAATAGTAGTATTTATTTTTATTATTATTATTATCATTATTATTATTATTATTTTTGTTTAAACTTCATAATTACTAATATAATTTTATAATATATATTTTTTTTTTATAAAATCATACTAATAACTATATGTAATGTGAATTAATGACACATCAATACATTTTAAATGAATAGATTTCATTTACTGATATAAACGAGTTCGGTTACAATTTCAAATGGGTCGGATGTTACAGTCTCCCCTGCTTTAGGAAATTTCGTCCCGAAATTTTAATTACGAGGAGGCTGAAACGAAAAGGTGAGGATACTTGGATTTCATTTGGTCCTCACGTTCCCAGGTGTACTCTGGCCCACGTTTAGACTCCCAACGAACTTTGACAATAGGTATCCGGCTACGCTTGAGTTGTTTAACTTCCCGATCCATAATTTCCACAGGTTTCTCAATAAAGTGCATAGATTCATCAATCTGGACTTCGTCGAGTGGAATGTGGAGATTTTCATCGGCAAGACATTTCTTGAGATTTGAAACATGAAACGTCGGATGTATATTGCTAAGTTCATGAGGTAGTTCAAGCTTGTAGGCCACTTTCCCAATTCGTTCGAGCACTTTGAATGGACCCACGTAACGAGGTGCTAGCTTCCCTTTCTTTCCAAAGCGAATCACTCCCTTCCAAGGTGACACCTTAAGAAGTACGAGATCACCGACATTGTATTCCATGGGCTTACGTCTTTTGTCAGCATAATGCTTTTGACGATTTCTAGCAGCGACCAAGTTATCACGGATCTTATGAATTTTGTCGGTTGTTTCTTGTATCAATTCCGGACCAGTAATCTGTGATTCACCAACTTCAGACTAGCAGATGGGAGATCGACACTTTCGACCATACAAGGCCTCAAATGGTGCCATCTGGATGCTGGTATGATAACTGTTATTGTATGAGAATTCGATCAACGGAAGATGAGAATCCCACGATCCACTGAAATCAATGACACAAGCCCGGAGCATATCCTCGAGGGTCTGTATCGTTCTTTCAGTTTGACCATCGGTTTGCGGGTGATAGGCTGTGCTAAGATTTAGTTGAGTCCCGAGAGCTGATTGGAGACTTTTCCAAAAACGAGAGATGAAACGACCATCGCGATCAGAGATAATATCTAAAGGCACACCATGTCGACTGACTATTTCATTAATGTAAATACGAGCCAATTTCTCGACTCGATAATCTTCCCGAATTGGAATGAAATGAGCCGACTTAGTCAATCGATCAATGATAACCCAGATACTATCGTGACCACTAGCGGTACGAGGCAGCTTGGTAATGAAATCCATGGATATGCTCTCCCATTTCCATAATGGAACCTCGGGTTGTACGAGTAATCCAGAGGGACGTTGATGCTCGGCTTTGACTTTGGAACATGTAAGGCATTTAGATACATACAAGGCTATATCCTTCTTCATGCCGGGCCACCAATATTGGTTCCGAAGATTCATGAACATCTTATATGCTCCCGGATGAATAGAATAGCGAGCCTTGTGAGCCTCATCCAGAATGGTTGTTCGAAGATTATCGCGATTCGGAATCCAAAGTCGATTTAGAAAATACAATAGTCCGTCCGACTTGGTTTCCAATTGGAGTTCAGCACCGCATGACATTTCCTCATACATGTTGCCCTCGGTGATTGATTCGTGTTGAGCTTCGAGTATACGGGTTAAGAGGTCGGTTTGAATGGTAATACTTTGAAGCATAACTTGACCCTTTCGACTTAATGCGTCGGCTACGACATTCGCCTTTCCTGGATGGTAGCGAATTTCACAATCGTAGTCATTAAGTAATTCAACCCATCGTCGTTGTCTCATGTTTAATTCCTTCTGATTGAATATGTGCTGAAGGCTTTTATGATCGGTAAATACAATACACTTGGTGCCGTAAAGATAGTGCCTCCAAATTTTGAGTGCGAATACCACAGCTCCTAGCTCGAGATCATGGGTTGTGTAATTTTTCTCATGAATTTTGAGTTGTCTTGAGGCATAAGCTATGACTTTGCCTCGTTGCATGAGAACACAACCAAGACCTTGCTTCGAAGCATCACAGTAGACAACGAAATCGTCATTCCCATCGGGAAGAGTCAAGACTGGGGCATCACACAACTTCTGCTTGAGGGTTTGAAAAGCTTTCTCCTGATCTGGTCCCCACACGAAACTCTTGTCCTTATGTGTCAAGGCGGTGAGAGGCACAGCGATCTTTGAGAAGTTTGGAATAAAGCGACGGTAGTAACCGGCTAAGCCAAGGAATGAACGAATCTCGGTAGGAGTTTTGGGTTCTACCCAATTCTTCACTGCCTCAATCTTTGCAGGATCCACGTGAATACCTTTGTCGTTTACGATGTGACCAAGGAATTGGACTTCTTTAAGCCAAAATTCACACTTTGAGAATTTTGCATAAAGCTTTTCCTGTTTCAGAAGTTCAAGGATCGAACGGAGATGATGTTCGTGATCGGATTTTGATTTTGAATAAATGAGAATGTCGTCAATGAAAACGATCACGAATTTGTCCAGATATGGTTTACACACGCGGTTCATTAAATCCATGAACACAGCAGGTGCATTGGTTAACCCGAATGGCATTACTGTAAACTCGTAATGGCCATATCTTGTGCGAAAAGCTGTCTTGGGAATATCATCATCGTGCACTCGTAATTGATGATAACCTGAGCGGAGATCGATTTTGGAAAAATGAGAGGCTCCTTGAAGCTGATCAAATAAATCGTCGATCCTGGGTAGAGGATACCGGTTTTTGATAGTAAGCTTATTAAGCTCCCGGTAGTCGATGCACATTCGAAAAGAACCGTCCTTCTTCTTCACAAACAAAACTGGGGCTCCCCAGGGCGAGGAACTTGGTCGAATGAAGCCTTTATCGGAGAGCTCTTGAAGTTGACTAGCAAGCTCTTGCATCTCAGATGGTGCAAGTCGATAGGGAGATTTTGCTACTGGAGTTGCGCCAGGTACGAGGTCAATACGGAATTCGACTTGACGAACAGGAGGAAGACCGGTTAAATCATCGGGAAAGACTTCAGGAAACTCTCGAACAACCGGAATGTCTTCAATCTTCTTCGGTTTCTCATCTGCCTTCACGATATGAGCTAAGAAAGCCACGTAATGTTTGCGGAGGTACTTTTGAGCTTTGGTGCAGGACATGAGTTTTAATCCCTTGGAAAGCTTTTCCCCGTAAATATTTAAGACACTTCCAGATGCGCGAGGGATCCGGATGATTTTCTCGAAACAGACGACTTCAGCATGGTTCTTTGACAACCAATCCATGCCTATAATGACGTCAAAACTTCCAAGTGGCATCGGTATAAGATCGACAGGGAATTCGTGTTCACTAAGTTTAAGGGTACAATTTTGGATGACAGAATCAATTGTGACGGATTTTCCATCAGCTAATTCTACTGTAAACGGTTTCCCTAACTTAGTTCGGGTATTAACAAGCAAAGGTTCAAATTCTAAGGATACAAAACTTTTATCGGCACCGGTATCAAATAAAATTGAAGCATATTGATGATCGATTAGGAACGTACCATTCACCACATCATTGGCAGCCTGAGCTTGTTGGGCATTGATGTTAAAAGCACGCCCTTGTGCTGCGGGTACGGCATTAACGAGCTGAGGACATCGGTTACGGAAATGAGTTGGATCACCGCATTGATAACATGCACGAACTTGAGCAATTGCAGGAGGGTTTTGTTGGACTGGCGCATTTACCAATACCTTAGCAGCATTCCTGCATATGTTGAATGTATGGCCAAAACGACCACAACTGGTGCACTGACGACACTTAGCACCAGTAGGATGATGATACTTGCAGATGTTGCATTGTGGAAATGGCCCGGTGTAAGGTTTCTTTGTTGGGCTTGATTATTCATGGTTGGTTGATAGGTCGGGGCGACTTGGTTGATTGGAACAGCAGGGGTAATTACAGCAAAGTTTTGAGAGTTAGCCTTCCTCTTCCGGTTCCTGGAAGTTTCAGGCTTGTCTTCCTTGGTTGTTTCAGTAGAAGACTTCTCCATTTTCTTCTTGTCACCCTTCCTGGTCAAGGTACCGGCCTTGACATGGTTGTCGGTTAACTGAGCTGCTAGACGGATAGCATCTGCCAAGTTAGTAGGGTTCCTACCCCACACGGTATCCTGAATTTGCATAGGGAGACCACCTATGTACTTCTCGATAGCCCGAGATGAGGGAGTAACTAGATGAGGAACCAGAAGACTCAACTCGTGAAAACGGTTGGTGTAAGCCAGATTCTCGCCGCCTTCCTGAGCCAAATCCCAGAATTCAGCTTCTAGTCTTTTGATTTCATTTCGTGGGCAGAATTCTCGTGTCATGAGTTCCTTTACTTCAGCCCACGTCAATGCCAGGGCAGCATCAGTGCCACGGGTTCGTTTCTCCCCGTTCCACCAAGTTAAAGCTCTCTTCTGAAAAACACTGGTAGCGTAGCGAACTTTGAGATTTTCAGGACATTCGCTGTTAAGAAACGTGTTTTCAATACTCTCGAACCATTGCAGAAGACCAGTGGCACCTTCGGCTCCGCTAAACTTAGTGGGATTGCAGGAATTGAAATGCTTGTAAGTACAAGTTTTGGGAGGGTTTGGTGCAGTTGGGTTTTGGACAGTGTTTGGTGCAGTTGTGTTTTGGACAGCATTGTTGCCTTGGTTCAGATGAGTAAGCAGTGTTGGGATAACCGCAGCAACTTCACGTGCCACCATAGCAGCAATCTTGCGGCCAGAGCTTCTAGATCGGGAGCGGTTTTGACGAGAAGACATGCTGTATAATAAGGAACGAAGAAACCTTTATGAGTAACGGGTAATTGGTTTTTTTAAAACTTTTCAAAATAATGAAATCGTTAATGAGATTGTTTAAAACACCAATGAGAGGTTAGGAGTGTAAACGTTCGGTTCGCAAACCAAAACGAATACGTTGACTTATCAAAGTATTTGTGTCCAGCACGAGGACATGCGTACCTATAAGCGAATACTCATCCCGAGGGTTCCCAGGTAAGGTAATCAAGTTGTATGAAATACCTTGCCTAGACAGAACACCTTAAGATACAGGTATCCCACTCTTCCAGCATTGCATGTTCTCGGTCGTGTGACACGGACTTTGACGAGATTTGAAAACCATGAATAACAATCGAGTTTTGGAGTTTGAAATCACTTAAATTAGGCACACAATGCCTTAGAATATGAGTTAAGTTTCGTGTGTATATTGATAGATTCATAGTATAAGAAGAATCACATAAACAGAAAATCACATAATCAAGTATAAACATGTAAGGCACATAAAATCCTGTCTAAGCATATAAAATACATGAGAGGACTCATGTGTAAAGGTACTTAGTTATAGTCTAGGTCATTCCATTTCTAATAACCTAATTCCCTATAACCATGGCTCTGATACCAATCTGTCACACCCCGACCGACGGCGGAATCATCGGAGCGGACGAGGGAATGATTGATTGTTCATAACACATGGTTGTCTAATAGTGGAAATAATATTAAAATCAGATTACATGATAGAATAAGTACAACATACACAAATACAACAATTGAAACCACAAATAATAATTGTCTTTTATTTTAACTAGGTCCGTGTCTTAAATGAGCACGTAGATGTCCACTATCTTGCTTAACCTGAAATCATGTGAGAAAATAAAGTCAGCTAACGAGTTAGCTGGTGAGTAATCACAGTTTTGAATATACATATAGATTGATTGATTGATCCATCGATTGTAATTCAATTCACAAGGTAATATTAAGACTTATATGGCAACCGCGAAGCATATAGATAAACCGACACAATATAAACCCCTTGACTTGACACTTGCATATAATAGACTCCACACAAACACCATAGATTGACTAATTACCTCTGGCACAATCACCACTCGTAAGCCATATGGGGTGGGTTATCCAAACCAGTAGATCTACATTGTTGCCAGGATTGATTGATTGATTGAATTAGGGTTCTACTGTCGTCCAGTTTATCACAGTATGTTCACGTAATTGCAAGTAATAACATAACCTGTCTTGAATTGAATTGAAAATGAAATAACAATAGAATATCATGATAGAATATATTGTATCACATGATTTCCCCCAAATAGGAAATGATATAAAAAGGGGATATGAATACTCACTTGATTGTTGAGATTGGAATTTGGACGTGATAGTTTAAACACCAATGATTTCCTTATGATTAACCTAAGGAACGGTGTCTCGAGTTAGAATAATAACGATTTGGGAATTTTGGGAATGTATTAGGATTTCTATGGTAGTTTAAGTTGATAAATTTTATTTGGTTTGAAATGTCTTGAAATAAACGAATTTATTGAAAGTGATTATGTCAAGAATTTTAATAAAAATTTATACGTGTAAGTTATACGTTTATACAATTTATTAATAAATTGTATATGTATAATTATATTCATAATTATATATAATCAAGTAATTATATATAATTATATGTATAATTATATACATGATTATATGTATATAATACATTTATACATAAATGAACATAACTCTATATTGTATGTTAAGTATATACACGAGTTATAAATTGTATACAATTATATAAAGTTATATACATGTAATTTAATCAAATAAAAATTGTTTTGGTAATTGGATAATATATACCTATGTATATATATTGGACTCAATTTATTTATTTGTATAATTATATATTATACACTAATTATAAATTGGTATAAGTATAATTAGTTATTTTATTTATTTAAAACAATTAAATAAATAATTAAAATGTCGAAATTAATTTCAGAAAAATAATTAGATTGTTTTAAAAATTTCTAATGTTTGTAAAAATGTTTTTATGATTTTTAGAATTTTTTCCTGAATTTTTAAAGGCTTAAAACAGCCTAAAAAAATAATTGGAGGTGGCGGGTCTCGAACCCGAGACCTTCTGTTTGAGGGGGAGCATGGGAACCGGTGAACCAAGGCCTTAGCCGCGGTTATGATCCGGTTTTATTTCTTTTATACACTGTTTCAGATTCTCCCAGATCAAACATAAACCCTAGATTTGATTTCCCTCCAATTGAACCCCGATTCGATGTTGTTACCCATCGAATTTATGGGGCTTTTATTCCCCTTGAAAAATCGAGTAGATTCATGCTTTCAATTACCTGATTGAGTACTTAATTCGATTATGAACAGATGAAGAACAGCCGCGGTCGATGTGAAGATCGATGAGTGGCCAATTCTTGATGAAAATCCAATTAACTTCACAGGAAGCTTCGCATGATGATGAAGATCCAAAGCCCTCTGTTAATTCGGGTTAATAGTGTTTGGAACAGGGTTCTCGACTAAGTTGCAGGTCGCGATAAAGATGAGGATCAATTCGATGTGTGTGTGTGTTTTCAGATGAAATTGAGAGTACAAGTAGGTTCGGATGTGAGAAATGTTTGATTATATGAATTCAATTTGTTTATTACAAGTGTTTGAGTGGGTTTCTTTGTCGGTTTAGAATCCGAGAATAAAGTGAAGAATTTAGCCGTTTATTTGACTAATTCAACACGTTTTGTGTTTGAATTCAACATAGATTGGATCCAATGAAACTTTCGGTGTGATTGTGGGTTCAAATTGGAATAATTTGACTGCTTTTGGTCGGGAATTTCGTGAGTTCGAGGTGGAGCTTCGGATTCGATAATTACCGACAATTAATGGTGTTTAATGGTTGCATTGAGTTCGAAACTCATCCACGAGTGTATTGGGACCGGTTTTGTAGCTTGAAAGTGTGTAATTTTGTTGTTTTCGGCTTCGCCGGAGTTTGGCCGGACTCTCGCCGGCGAGTCGCCGGAAAAACGGGGGGGATGGTTTGGGTTTGAATATTTACAGATTCGGTCCCTGCGGTTTCAAAGTTAATATTTTATGTTATAAACTTTGATTTTAAGTTTCATAATTTACATGATCACCCCCTGGACTTATATATTCAATTTTAATACATGTTTATATATATATATATGTATATATATATATATATATTATATATATAATTTTACCAATTATTAATAGTATTATTATTTTTGTTTAAACTTCATAATTACTAATATAATTTTATAATATATATATTTTTTTTTTATAAAATCATACTAATAACTATATGTAATGTGAATTAATGACACATCAATACATTTTAAATGAATAGATTTCATTTACTGATATAAACGAGTTCGGTTACAATTTCAAATGGGTCGGATGTTACAGATCAGGCCTCCATTCCTGAGTTTTCAATTAGGCTTTTTAGTTCTGTGAACAAGCGGTCGTATGATTCTCCTGTTGCTGGTACTTTAGGCGCGATTGTTCTTGATGGTTCCCCGCCTGCACATGATTTTGACATTGTCATTCATGCTAAAGATGGATTTCCTCAACGCATAAATAAGTTACATCCATTGTACATGTCATTGCAATATCCATTGTTGTTCTTGTATGGCGAAAGTGGATGGAGTCCTCACCTTAGGCTCGCTGGTGACGAGATGCGAGATGATAAGAAGTTATCCATGAACATGTATTACAGTTTCTTAATTCATGATTGACTCGATGTCTATTCTTTGTTATTGAATGGAGGTCGCCTTTTCCAACAGTTCACAGTGCCACACAAAAGGGATCCCTCATCTCCGAGCCCTAAACCTCCTCCCCATCTCCGATCCACCCTCACAATCTTCGGCGATTGCATATGTGAAAACTAACAACGCATCGCAGCTACCGCTGCATTTCGCTTCTTCTCCAGCTGTCTTCTTCACCTCTGGTCGATGGTTTCTGCTCCTGCTGTGATTTAGGTATGTTTTTAGGTTTCTTATGCAAGTTTCTTCTCCAGCTGTCTTCTTCACCTCTGGTCGATGGTTTCTGCTCCTGCTGCGATTCAGGTATGTTTTTAGGTTTCTTATGCAAGTTTGATTTCGGGAGTTCTTTGGTGATTCCAGCACCTTTTGTGTTGGATTGGCTGTCGTGTGGTTACAATCGGCGCTTTTAAACCTAATTTGGTTCGTTTGTTCATAGGATTGATGTTTTTGGTTGAAGATTGGGTTTTTGTGCTTCTTGATTGCATTTTTGTTTAATTTAGGTTTCAAACCCTTTTTGTTTAATTTAACTTTCAAGCACTTCCTGGCCAACGTTTGACATGAGTTTGGTTTAGGCATTTTGTCAAACACTTGGCGTGCGATTGCATATGTGAAAACTAACAACGCATTTTCATCAACTGTTTGCTAAATTCATTCATGTTTACAATTGGCAAATGAGTTATGTCGTGTTATTGATATAGAAACTTCAGAACTAAATTTGGACTTTTCTTTTAGTTATAAGAATATCTGCTGCTTTACAACCTAGAAGCACAAAGTTAATATTGATCATGTGTGTGAATTTTAGCAATTATAATGATCAAAAGTATGTTCAGACCTGCAAATGCTATGATGATTCAATGTTACTCGCATGAAATGATTATAGGTGAAAGTGACAGCTTGATAGTTGTTCTGGCTAGACAGTTTGAACTCTCTGTATGTCACACATTGCCATTTTAACTTCTATATGATTTAGTTTTTTTTTAATTTCAGTTGTTCTCTTTGTTTTTTTGCTATCAAGAACACCAGCAAGGTGTAATGAACACCCCTATTGCTCATCTGAATGTATTGGGTGGATGCATGTGTTCAGGTGTATATTTTATTGTAGGGGGTGTTATGTGTGGATTCTTATGGCCGTTGTTGTTTGTGCTTTGTATGTGTGTTCTTCATGGTATGCGTATACATTGACAGCAAGTGGGAATGTGTTAATTTTTGTAGGTGGGTGCATGTGATACTATGTATGTGTATTACGTACATTATATAAGACTATATATATAGAGCATTATGTGAGCATTACATGTGTATGTAGTCTGTATTATGTGTGGGTAATATTCTGAAACATATGTCCATAAGTATTAAAGGTAGGGATAGTGTGGTAGCGAAAATGACCATACTTTTTGTTGTATTTTCTTCTTCAGTCCCCCTTTGAAAATGAGTTGGGACAATTATAGATTGTATTTAGTTATGTCGCGTACGACAATGGCGAATTTTTTGATTTAATGTTTATTTAATAAGTTTTTTTGGAGCAGATATGTTTATTGAGTTACTTTTTTTCCTAACAGGAGGTATATTTAATAAGTGGCCTTAGTTTTTTTTTCTAATAGCATGTATGTTTAATAAATGGCCTGAAAATTACTTGCATCATTATTTATAGTTGTTAGTTGCAAGTTTCCTTTTCAGTGGCTTACTGTATAATTTTAGATATGTTTTGTTTACTGGCTGATGCTACAAAGTAAGTGATTTTGTTTTTCTTATTTACTTCTGTGTGTTCTTTCCATTCTCTGGTTCTGGGTTACAAGCTCATTTTTTAATTTTGATTACTTTTGCCTGTTTATGTAGGTCAACTGAGATCGGGGTTAGAAGAGTTATGAAATTTGCGTGAAACGTTTAATTTGCATACTCTTATCGACGTATGTACCTATGACTTTGTTTCTTGATTTTTTTGTTATTGTAAGTATTGTTTGTACATTGTTGATTTTTTTAGTAAATTATTTTGCAGTTTGTGATTATATTGTTGGGCTACTACGTTGAATTACAGGTTTGTTTTTTCTCTTCTGCTTTTGGTTTGTTTTGCTGTTTTGTTTGATTTGTTGTTTGGTTTTATGAAATTAGAATTGTCTGTGATAGGTACGTGCTCTAGGGTATAACATCAGTGTCGTATTTGTACAGTTTTAACTGATCTTAGTTGAATGCATGCGTGTTAGTGTTGTCTATCTGTACGTTTAGATAATATTGTATTGTAGTTGTGTATATGCCATCTTCTGTTTGGTTAGAGGATAATTATGATTTGCCTTCGTCCTCCAATACAACTTTAAATCTTACTGCAAGTAATGTAGAGGTAGGTAATTTTGATTACTTTTGCCTGTTTATGTAGGTCAACTGAGATCGGGGTTAGAAGAGTTATGAAATTTGCGTGAAACGTTTAATTTGCATACTCTTATCGACGTATGTACCTATGACTTTGTTTCTTGATTTTTTTGTTATTGTAAGTATTGTTTGTACATTGTTGATTTTTTAGTAAATTATTTTGCAGTTTGTGATTATATTGTTGGGCTACTACGTTGAATTACAGGTTTGTTTTTTCTCTTCTGCTTTTGGTTTGTTTTGCTGTTTTGTTTGATTTGTTGTTTGGTTTTATGAAATTAGAATTGTCTGTGATAGGTACGTGCTCTAGGGTATAACATCAGTGTCGTATTTGTACAGTTTTAACTGATCTTAGTTGAATGCATGCGTGTTAGTGTTGTCTATCTGTACGTTTAGATAATATTGTATTGTAGTTGTGTATATGCCATCTTCTGTTTGGTTAGAGGATAATTATGATTTGCCTTCGTCCTCCAATACAACTTTAAATCTTACTGCAAGTAATGTAGAGGTAGGTACTGCTACTCGTAGGCGCCGTCAGCCTTCTACACCTCCCTTGCCGTCCGATCGTACGCCGACTTTTGCGAGTTCCTCTTCAAGTGTAGATGGTAGTTCGTATGTGTATGTTGATGTGGTGACCCTGAATATTCATGCGAGTTTTACGGAGCCTCTTTTTGGTCTGCTAAGCGTGTGAGTTATGTCCCACGAAATAGGAATCCTAGGTACAATCAGTGTTGCAAGGTTGGTCGTGTGCATTTGGTTATACCTAAGGATCCGCCAACGATCGTCAAAGAACTATTTCAGCGTCCTGATTTTCTTGATAACATTCGCGTCTATAATTCAATGTTCGCCATGACTTCTTTTGGAGCCTGTGTAGATGATTCGATTAATAGTGGGTTAGCTCCTTATGTGTTTAGAGTAGAAGGCCAAGTATGTCATTGGATTGGAACACTATGCCCTTCGCAGGATGAAAGACCACGTTTTCTGCAGATGTATGTGTATGACACTCAGAATGAACTTTCAAATAGGCTGCATTTGTTTGGGCGAGATGAATGCTCGCGTGTTCGTGTTGAAATTGTGCAACTTCTTATGTCTTTGTTAGATGATCTTAATGCTCTTGTGAAGCTTTTCCGTTCTGCAAGAGATCTTTGTGATCAGGCCTCATTCCTGAGTTTTCAATTAGGCTTTTTAGTTCTGTGAACTAGCGGTCGTATGATTCTCCTGTTGCTGGTACTTTAGGCGCGATTGTTCTTGATGGTTCCCCGCCTGCACATGATTTTGACATTGTCATTCATGCTAAAGATGGATTTCCTCAACGCATAAATAAGTTACATCCATTGTACATGTCATTGCAATATCCATTGTTGTTCTTGTATGGCGAAAGTGGATGGAGTCCTCACCTTAGGCTCGCTGGTGACGAGATGCGAGATGATAAGAAGTTATCCATGAACATGTATTACAGTTTCTTAATTCATGATCGACTCGATGTCTATTCTTTGTTATTGAATGGAGGTCGCCTTTTCCAACAGTTTCTGGTAGATGCTTACATATGCATCGAACAAGGCCGCCTTGATTATCTAAGATCTAATCAAAACCTCTTTAGAACTGAGTTCCTTCAGGGCGTTCATGACGCGGTGTTGAGAGGGGATACCGAGGGTCGTTCTATTGGAAAACGTGTTGTCCTTCCGGCTTCATTTACTGGTGGTCCACGTTACATGTACAAACATTATCAAGACGCTCTTGCTATATGTCGCGTTCATGGGAACCCTCAGTACTTCATAACTTTCACTTGTAATGTAAGGTGGCCAGAGATAACAAGATATTTCGCATCCCATTCGCCACTTAAACCTCAAGATAGACCAGACATTATTGCTTGAATTTTTAGGATTAAAGTGAAAGAAATGTTGGACTTCTTGAGAGCGGAACATCCTTTTGGTAAGGTAGTTGCAGATCTGTATACGATAGAATTCCAGAAAAGAGGACTCCCACATTGTCATATGCTTTTATGGGTTGCAGAGGCATTCAAAATTCATGAGAGCAGCCAAGTTGATCAGTATATATCTGCTGAGATACCTGATCCTGTATCTTCACCTGAGCTTCATACGATTGTGACCGACTGTATGATCCATGGACCGTGTGGTTTGGCTAGACCTTATGCTCCGTGCATGGTTAATGGTAGTTGTTCAAAAAGATTCCCTAAAGCTTGTATATCAAGCACTGTGTTTGACAAGAATGGGTACGTTCGTTATAAAAGGCGTATGAATTCTATTTCTGTAAATAAAGGGGGAATCTTGCTGGACAACTCGTACGTGGTCCCTTACAATAAAGACTTGTGTTTAAGATTTCATGCTCATATTAATGTCGAGTATTGCGGTTCGAATATGGTGATTAAATATTTGTTTAAATACATATCCAAAGGTGCTGACCGTGTTAGATTTACAATCACCAAGTCTAATACACATGATGCTGAGGGAACGTCTTCCTCTGATGTTGCTATAGATGAGGTTAAAAACTACGTTGATGGTCGTTTTATATGTCCACATGAAGCATGTTGGAGAATCTTGGACTTTCCAATTCATCATAGAAACCCAACCGTTCAGGTTCTGTCAGTTCATTTAGAAAACATGCAAAATGTAAGTTTTAAGGATAATCATCATTTGTAAGAAATACTCGACAATGCAGGCAGTAAAAGGACCACGTTGACAGAATGGTTAGCAAACAACGAACTTGACGTAGGTGGTAGACATCTTCGATATGTTGACAACCTTTCAGAGTATAGATGGGATAAAAATAGAAACGATGGCTTCGTAGGCTTAATAATACCAATCCTACTGTTGGAAGACTCATTTATGTTCATCCTACCTGTGGAGAATTGTTCTTCTTACATTTGTTGTTACGCTATCAGGTTGGATGTAGGAGTTTTGCGGAGATTAGGACAGTATGTGGTGTAACACATTCTACTTATCGAGCTGCATGCTAGAGGTTGGGTTTGCTTGAGGATGACAGTGAGTGGTGTCAGGCTTTTGAGGAAGCTGCTGCATAGGCAACTGCCTCAGAGCTGAGGTCCCTTTTTACTCATATGTTGCTTTATTGCGAAATTTCAAGTCTAATAAACTTGTGGGACCGTCAATGGCAGCGTATGACAGACGACGTTGCACGTCAGCTTCATATGACACAAAATTCTTCAGAAACACATATCAGCTCTGAAGATCTTCAACAATACGTTCTTTATGAAATTGAACTCCTTTTGAACTTAAATGCCACTCCATCATCGCTTGTGGATTACGGCTTACCATCTCCACGTCCAGAGTTACTTCAGAGGCTTCAAAACAGGCTTTTGATGGAGGAAAGAAACTACGACAGAGAAAAGCTTGCTTCCGAGCATGAACGTCAAAAGAACTGTCTTCAAGGGAAGCAACTTTATGTGTATGAGAATGTTATTGGTTCAATTAAAAATAACAAGCAAATTCTAATGTTCGTCTATGGTCATGGAGGAACAGGAAAAACTTTCCTGTGGACTACAATTATTAATGCTTTGCGATCCGAGGGAAAGATTGTACTTGCGGTTGCAGCCTCTGGAATTGCATCTTTGCTAATGACGTCTGGTAGAACTGCTCATTCACGTTTTAAAATACCATTAGAGATGACAGAGGAAAGCATATGTCACGTAAAGAAAAACGGTCAACTTGCAAGTCTTTTGATTGAGGTGTCACTTATAATTTGGGACGAGGCTCCAATGAATGACCGTCGATGTTTTGAGTCTTTAGATAGGACGCTTAGAGACATACTTGATGACAATGCCTCGCCTTTCGGTGGTAAATCTTTACTCTTAGGAGGTGATTTTAGACAAACATTTCCTGTGAAACGTAAAGCAAGCAAACAAGACATCATAGCATCTTCGTTGCCCAAGTCGTATGTGTGGAATAAGTTTAGGGTGGTCACATTAACAAAGAACATGCGTTTGCGTCATTCAAAGCAAAACACAGCCGACGTTGATGATACCACAGCCTTTGCCTCTTGGCTTTTGGATATAGGCAATGGAACAAGTGGGACAGTAGATGTGCACAACCCCAGCGATGCTAGATTTATAGAAATCCCATCAGAATTCTTGATACCTCACACTGATGCATCTTTGCATAATCTTATTCAATTCATATATGACAACGAAACCCTAGAAAAGCCCACACCTGAAAATCTTTCTGAGAAGGCAATTGTCTGTCCAAAAAATGAAAGTGCTGATATGGTGAACTTGATGATTCTAAACATGTCTTCTGGTGACTATAGCGTTTACTTAAGCACTGACTCAATCGTGCCTCATTCAAAAACTCGAGGTGATCTTGAACTTCTATATCCAATTGAGTATCTGAATGAATTGAACTTCAACGGACTACCACCACATAACTTGAAGCTTTAACTTAGAACACCCATTATCCTACTACGAAATTTGAATCAAAATGCTGGTCTTTGCAATGGGACAAGATTGATCATAACACAGCTACTTCCAAGAGTCCTTGAAGCGCAAGTTATCACTGGCACGACAGCAGGGCATAAGGTGTACATACCAAGAATAGTTCTAACTCACACTGACCCAGAGCTTCCATTTGTGTTTAAACGAAAACAATTTCCGATTAAACTTTGCTATGCAATGACAATTAACAAAAGCCAAGTACAATCTTTGAATAAAATTGGTGTTTACTTACCACAACCTGTTTTCAGTCATGGCCAATTATATGTAGCTTTCTCAAGGTCGACTTCACCGAATGCTTTAAAAGTTTACATAGAATCATCTGACGAAACACCTGCTAATGTGACCAAAAATATAGTTTACTCAGATTTTTTAGATGAAATACGTCGCATGCAGGAAAGCTAACATGGCCATTCAGAAAATAGCGTATCTCACATCCAAATGCAAAACCGGTACTATTGAAGTTAGAATCATAAAAAATGGAAGATGTACCTACGGTCTGAGCTTCATTTGTTATTTGCAGACGAACATGTAAGTTACAATGTATTCACTATGCTATTTTCTTAATAGTTACACGTAAATATCTACCTAAACTTCACCTTTATATTTCAGGGAGACGCTATACAGGCCGCTACCGATGCGCAAAGCGGAGCACACTTCAATGACCTTATCCGACCTAAAGCTTGCTACAGAGTTACAGGTTTCGTCTGTTTAGAAGGCAAAACATCCAACAAGGTTGTCGACAAATGGTTGACAAGAACAAAGTTCTCACAGGTACATTTTTGTTATATCAATCTCATATGTTTACAAAAATATTTACATCCTGTAATTGCAGATTTCATAGGCCGTTACATTGACGCTACAGAGGTGCCAAATCGCACAAAAAAAGGCCTTCTACGTGTTAGAATGCAGCATGAAAGGTATGTAACTTTATTTAGATAAAATAAAACAACAAATGAACATAAATAGTTACTTAACTACCAACCTCATGTATACTTAGTTACCACTTGAAGTTTCTGCTTCATGTGGTCCTAAATTTATCTGCCAAAATATCATTTGATTGACATAAAAGTACTTGGGCTTCACATCATTTAAGTTGATATTTCTAACCTGCTACTGTTGTCCCTTTGTTGCCATGACTTCCTGCAGCATGAAAGGTATGTAACTTTATTTAGATGTGCACCCTTTGCATCTTGGCTTTATTTAGAAGCAAAGATTACAAGCCATTTTTTGGAAGCAAACCAGGTTCATCTTTTGCAATCAACGGCTTTCAGAAGCAAAGAATGCAACCCATCTTTTGGAACCAAGCCCGACTGAAAGCAACAGGCGTCTTTTGTTACATCAACAAAGGGGTTACAAACGACCTTTTGCAAGCAACTGCAACGTCTAGAGCAAACCCTCGTAGACAAAAGTTATTTTGTATCATTACTCTATGCACTGTACTAACGGATGTATAACACATCTTAATTTTACCCGCGGCAACGCGCGACTAAAAATCTAGTTTCTTAAAAAGAACAAAACTTAAGGCTTAGATTAAAATGATTCTTTGAATAAATGCAGAAATACGATGTTACGGTTCGAATGGAAGTGGATTACAGTGGGGTTCCCAATTAACTCTGCTGGAACGCAAATGTGATATCTTTTGAATGCAATTTCATTTTTCTTTAAAGAAAAACAGAAAATCAAATCTGAATAATAAGAATGTTGGAATTGAGAACAAGATCTGATCAAGTAAACTTGATTATAATTAAAAATTTTGTGATTTTTCGTTCGATGTTGACAATGTTGTATTGCTTGACACATGTACGCGGACTACAAAGACTGACGTATTGTTTACATTGAACGACACAACTGTGACCACCCCTAGATGTAGTTTATGAATAATGTAGTTTTAGAAAGTTTAAAAATACATATTAAGTGGTTTATAATACAAAGTTGGGATGGAATTATTACGCAAGAAGAATTTACACTTACGTGAAAATTAGTTATCACACAATTGTGGAATTATCACACAAGAGAAATGAAATTATGAGTGACATTATCACGCAAAAATGATAAATAATTACGCAGGAACTTTGTATGTTTCGTATGAAAAATTCACTTTATACAGTAACCGCCTCCAATATAGTTTTGTTATTAGGAAATAAAATAACTAGATGAGTTAAAAAAATATAATAAGAAACAATTCATTAATACAATGTTGGGTAGTGAACAAAAATTTTGAAACGGGTCTTATAAAAAGAATTATAATTAGTTTTAGTACCCGTGATACGCGAAAAGGCACTTAATATATAAATAAAAAGATTTATAACTAGTACCGTGAATGTTAAAATGTATATTATTCATTTTGGGACCAAAAATTAGACGAGGAAGTCAAAGAAATAAACAATTAATTAATTAAGTGTTTAACTTTCATTTTGAATGTAACATAACTTAACTCTAGTATTTATTAACTAGTAAATTCCACTTAAATGTCTTTCATGTTTTACTTTGCTTTTTATAAACGCAGTAGATTTTAACAATTTATTAAAATAGTGGACTTGTTATGTTTAAACTTGCCAAAATTTGATCAAGTGAAATTTAACGTTTTTGAACAGATTCAAGAAGTATATCAGATCTTATTTTGACTAGCTTAAGAGGTATTAAATTATTCTTACAACTATTATATTCCAGATAAGTTTGAGATGTTATATATCAAACTTAGCTTAAATGAATTTTAAGTTTTATTACAAGATTATGGAATTTAATATACCAAATTAGATTGACAGATTTCAATGAAATTAAGAAACTAGGGAGAATTACATATTTCCTCCTATAAACTTCATTAATTAAATATATACCCAACTTAAATTTTTAGTTATATATATCTCCTTGTAAAACATAGCTAATTACATATATACTCAAATTAGAAGTTTAATTACGTATATCACATTCTAAAACTTTGTTAATTACATGTATACCTAAACTAAAAGTTTAATTACATATATCCACTTTATTAAACATAAATATTATATATTTATGCATTTGATTATTATTATTAAGAATAAGTTATATAATCAGTATTTTACTCTTATTTTTAATAAATTATAAAATTATGTTTTTCCTTTTTATTAGTTTTTCGAGTTTTGATTGTTTACTAATATTTTTATATTTAATTTGAGTATATATGTAATTAACCAAGTTTTTTTTGAACGACCAACGAATAATTTTTAAGCCCGGTCACCCGGGTAAACCCATTGGCGAAAGGCCACCCACGCCGCGAACACAGACAACGCTAGTGACGCGGCTCGCCTACCATTCCAAAGGAAACCCACCACCTAAAGGCCCAATTTGGTAAAACCATTGGTCCACTTGGAGTGCACCTAGAATTAACTCTACTTTTGTATTAGTATTTTGTGTTATTATTATTGACTAGCAAAAAGCCCGCGCTTTGCTGCGGGTGTAAAATATGAGCAAGTTATTATTAGTATTTGTAAATTTACAATGTTACACTTTCACTAAATCAATATGATTGAGTTATGGTTCTGTTATCAAATTATGGTCGATAATAAAGGAAAAGAAATTTCATCTGGACTGTGTTTTAAAGAAAAGCTTGAAAATACATGATATAAATCAAGAGTCTTTACATCTAATTCAATTTGAGAGATCAACAAGATTAAACGTTATAAGAACGATAATTATTTTCATACGCCTTGAAATATGAATCAAAATTAATAAACAATCAAACCAAGTAGAAGATCACACTTGTGAGCTATCTTGGTGATAGTAGAGGTATTCTTGTCATTTCTACTTTCTTTCAATACAAGGAGAACTGCAACAATAATGGTAATGTGGATCCATTGGAACCAAATACGCTACCAAATTATGAACACAGTTCAATGACTCACGTGAGAAGTCTAAAAAAACAAAATTTGGTATTCTTCTTGTGTCCGTAGTTAAGCAAATGCACAATTTTAATGCCTGCAAATGGGTAAAAAGTTTTGTAAGAACAAACATGCTAGTTGTAATATCATGTGAACATAGAAACATTGCCTTAAGCAATATCCATGAATTCCCCAGAGAAATATGATATCATTTAAACTCGTGCCACATGAGTACAAATAAATAATAAATGTAACACACACACGTAACTATTTCATATATAGTTCATATACAAACTTTTGAGTGTTCATCTATAGGATGTATAATAAATATACACGCTATTAGCATAATCGAGTGAAAATAGATATCTCCTAAAAATCCAACAAAAAGATTTGGCATCTGAAATTCTCATGTCGTATTAGATTTTTGACACGTTCTTGTGCAATTTAGAATTCATCCAAACCAAAATTTTCAACTATCGGCAATCACACAATGCAAGTTTTGAAACCAATACTTGTTTAAAAGTTACGCAATTAATGAATGAGATTTAAAACCAACCCACACCCTAAATATCTCAGGTCCATGAACTATTTCATGGAAACTACCATACACAATACACGACATCCATAAGTGCAAGTTTCATGCGTGAGAAACTACTAAAAAGAATTAACAATAAGTATTGTAAAAGTAGTTTATAAATAAATAGTATATAATAATCCTCTAGTACCTTAAGTAAATACTCTATTATAAAAGAAATCCAACATAAAAGTAGTTTGTAAATGTGCTAATATATAATAATCCTCTTAGTATATTTACGTATACCCTATTATAAAAGAAATCCAACATAAATTCACTACAAAAATAAGGGTGTTTGAGACTAACTATTTAGTCTCTAATACTCACTTATCAGTACCTAAAGCTTAACTGAGACTGATTTTACTAGTCACAAGCTAGTGACGGATACCTAGTACTAGATAGTCATTTGGGGAACTGAAATTCAGTTCCCATTGTATGGAACCAACACGGACTAATGGTCAGTCTCTGTTACATAATAAATCAGTCCTCAACTTGTTCCTCGGTACCACCTCATTTCAGTCCCCAATATGGTTCTTTAGCTACTGTAAATCAGTCCCAGATAATCTGCTATTTCACTCCTTAATGTATAACTTTAAAGACCGATTTTAGTCCTTAAAACTTATATATATTGTCCCTAATATGTGTGGGTAGGTTTGGGTTATCATATCAAATCAGTATCCAATGAGAGGTTTTAAAGATTGAAAGTTAGTCTATGATACCACGTGATTTTAGTTTATAATATGCTTGTGTTTGGGACTGAAATTTACTCTTAATTATCATGTTATTTTAGTCCCCGATGAGTTCATTTAGAGTCTGATAATCAGTCGCTAATATGTTTACTTCTGATTCGAGTATCAGTCTCTTAATGGAGTTGTTAGATAACGGATTTCTAGTTTATATACAAAATTCCAGCCACTGAGCAACAATAATAATTCAAAAATTCATTTCCCATTCTCCTTAAAACTTAAAATCTTAAAGCATTAATATCATAACAATAACCAAATAGAATGATACCAAGTGATCTAGTCTAAACTTTAAAAGACAATTAGAAGTTCAAAAAAGAAATAAACATCTTAACCAAAACATTCTAGGTCGTGTTCTCACTATCACTCAATGGAACATCTAAACCACGACCTTCATTACTTGCAGATGTATTCGAACTTGTGCACTCATATTCTAGAAACTTTGACATTATGAACTTCTAAAGTGCATTAACCTGCTTTCTTAGATCTTCCTTCTCACTTGAATCTCGCTAAGATGATTCAGCTGCCGATTTCATCCAGAAATCTTTTTTTCTATGCACTTGCCCGACACCATACTCCCATCCTGACTGTATTGTTTTCTGCTTCCCACAAACAGTTTTTATGGCTTGTTTCTCAAGCTTATGTTCCACGGTAGTAGTAATGGTGGTTCCTTCAGAAGTTAATCTATCCATGGCCGCCTGTTTATGCTGAATAATTTGCTCCTAAAATAATAGAAGGTACCAGAACAATGCTTAAAACTAGTAGCTACTTAATAACAATTTTGACTAAAAAGAACCAAAATCAAAAGCTTTTACGAAAGAGATGCTTACATATGCATCACGTGAATGATCATTTTGCCATGTTTGTTTCTCGATACTAAAGTGCAGCTTGTGATAAAGTGCTAAAGGGCTAGGTGGCATTTGAGTCTCGGGATCGATCTGCAATCACAAAATTTTTGATAATGAAGAGTATATATATTATTAAAAAATGACTGAAATCAATCTTTGTCTCTCAAATCACAAAAGTTTCAATCACTAAAATCAGCTTAAATGATTAACGTTTTCATCACTAGTCGTTATGAAGAAAATAGTAAAGGGAAAAAGAAACCCGCAAAAAGTCTTGCGTTACTTTCCCATCACTAGTAGACTTAAGCGTTTATATGCTTCGAGACATACATCTAAGGAAATGTTGTGGCACGATCGACAAAGAACCAAAGAAGAGGGGGTTCTAAGGCATCCAGCAGATGGAAAGGCTTGGAAACACTTTGATACAATGTTTCCTGATTTTGCAAATGATCCTAGAAATGTTCGCCTAGGGCTTGCAAGTGATGGTTTTAATCCTTTTGGGGCCATGAGTCTCTCCTACAGGATGTGGCCTGTTGTGCTCATACCATATAACATGCCTCCTTGGAAATCTATGGTTGATGCTTCATTTATGTTGACATTACTTATTCCTGGAAGAGATTCACCAGGAAAAGATATTGATGTATTTTTGCGTCCACTCATAGATGAATTGAAAGTTTTATGGGATAAGGGTGTTGAAACATATGATTGCGAATCAAAACAAATCTTCAACATGCGTGCCGCGCTTCTGTGGACAATTAATGATTTTCCTGCGTATGGTTATCTGTCTGGATGGAGCACGAGTGGATACAATGCATGTCCGATGTGCAATGAAGATGCTAGCAGTATACGTATACGAGATAGAATAGCATATGTAGGTCATAGGCGATTTCTCCCACTCGATCACCTTGGAGGAAATCAAGAGATTTTAATGGACACAGAGAGACTAGGCTTGCATCTAAACCTGTCAACGGAGATGATTGCTTACGTCAGTTGGAACATCTCACTATACATCATCATGGAAAACACCAGTCTCATGGCGGGAAAAAGAAAACGCGACTCACATGATTTAAACTGGTCAAAGAAAAGCATCTTCTTCGAACTCTCGTACTGGCCTAAGTTGTTAATTCGTCATAACATAGACGTGATGCATGTTGAAAAGAATGTGTGTGAGAACGTGTTAGGAACCTTGTTAAACATAGAAGGAAAGACGAAAGACACTGATAAAGCTCGACTAGATTTGGAAGATATGAACATACGAAAGGAGCTTCACTTGGTGCGGAAGAATGACCGTTGGGTTAAACCACATGCTATGTATGTTTTAACCCAAAATGAGAGAAAACAATTTTGTAATCTACTAAAGTCTGTGCGTTTTCCAGATGGTATGCTGGAAATTTAGCTAAAAATGTGATTGCTGAGCAAGGAAAGGTATATGGGCTTAAATCACATGATTGTCATGTTTTAATACAACGCATTATTCCTATTGCAATTCGACCATTTTTTACCAAACAAATTCGTGATGCATTAGTCGAGCTGTCTCAGTTTTTCAAGAAACTTACTGAGGTCACGTTACACGTGAGGGAGTTAAAAGCATTACAAGAAGAGATAGTTAAGATTTTGTGCAAGCTTGAACGGATATTTCCTCCATCATTTTTTACAATTATGGTGCACTTGTGTGTTCATCTTCCTGAAGAGGCAATATTAGGGGGACCCGTGCAATCAAGGTGGATGTATCCGATTGAAAGATACCTTGGCCATTTAAAGAAATACGTTAGAAATAAAGCTAAACCTGAAGGCTCGATAGCAGAAGGTTATATTGTTGAAGAAGCTATAACATTTTGTTCACATTATTTACGAGGTGTTGAATCAAAGTTGGACAAACGTAACACAAAAGATGATAA
Source organism: Flaveria linearis (assembly GCA_024085815.1). Taxonomy (NCBI): domain Eukaryota; kingdom Viridiplantae; phylum Streptophyta; class Magnoliopsida; order Asterales; family Asteraceae; genus Flaveria; species Flaveria linearis. The sequence continues at coordinate 26,271,567 of CM044005.1, forward strand.
AATTTCTATTGATGCTCAAAACTATGTGTTAGATATTTTCAGATTGAGTGGCCGAGGTATTGGGAGGAAAGAAGTTCGTATCCTTCCTAGTAATCTTATGAAGAAAGCGACATGGTTTATATATAATAATTGCCAAGAGATTCAACCGTACATAGAGTAAGTCTTTTTCTATCTTTGTTTGTGAATAATATTAAATGTCAAATGTTAATAAATTTATATTTTATCTAAATGTTGCAGAGAACACTTACGGTTTTTACAAAGTCAACATCCTGAAACATCAGACTTTTTCGAGATACAACATTCTACATTCCCGGATTGGTTTGCAAAACGGGTATAATCACACCTTATTTATTTGCTTTAATTTATAAAACTACATTTCTCTCCACTAACATGATTACTATGTTTAAAATTGAGAACAGATTCGAGAAAAGTATACGTTAAATCCTTCTCAAATTAACGAGGAGTTATATGTATTGTCTTCCCTTCCTGATAATCGAGTTTCGTATTACAAGGGATACATAGTGAAAGGGGTTAAATTTATAGTTAAGTCAAGAGATGATTGTAGGCAAACACAAAATTATGGAGTAACGGTCCCCGGCATTCATGATGATGTTGAAGATGATTATTATGGATATCTCGACGAAGTGATTGAATTGTCATTCATACGAGGTTATGGTGTTATTTTATTTAAATGTACATGGTTTGACACTGCTCTTCGTAGAAAACACATCATATTTGAACCACATTTCATAAGCATAGACACTTCGCGGAGTGCTTATAAGGAGGATCCTTTTATTTTTGCAAACCAGGCGAAACAAGTATTTTATATAAATGACCAACTTAAGCCAAATTCAGATTGGAAAATCATTGAAAGAATAAATCATAGACACCTATGGGATATTCCGAAAGACAAGAATTCAGAAGATTTGTTAGAAGATGTCAACCTTCATCGTGAAGATATTGTAGAACAAATTGTTGAAAATGTTGATGTTCAGGGCACCATAGGTGATTTTATAGATGACGAAATAGATGATTCTGATCATAGTATGGAAGATTTTGGTTTAGAGTCAGATTTGGATGATTCAGATACTTATAAGTCTAATGATGAGAATGAGGATGTTGACTCTGATGATGATGATGATGATTTGTAATGGTTAGTTTGATTATTTTTTTTTCAATTACTAGTCTTAATCATACTAACATGCATGTAAAGTCAAATTATTTCACTTAACTCAAACATTTATTTTGGATATTGTGCTGGCAGGTAAAGATAGAATTGCCAGGGAAGGAAACACAAGTGGTTTTATACGAGCAATTTTAGGTACTTTTTTATTTAATGCTATTTACAGTAATTTGGTTGAATTTTAGCTTAATTGTTTTCTGTTTTATGATAAAAAATTGCCTATTCTTGGTTGGGTCAACGGACTAGACTACAAATTTGTTAAACTTTTGGTTGAATTTTTCATGAAAGTCATTTGCCCCTTCTATTGATGTTTAAGTTGTAAGATAGACTACATTATGTTATTTGAATAGTATGTAATCAATATCAGAAGCTCTTAACATAGTGTAAATGTTTAAATTTGAGTTAACAACAAGAAGGGGTGTTAATGAATGTTGGGTTGATTTTGTAAAAAAAAGGATGCTAAATTCGCATGTTCTAGACAGATTTCATGCAGAGTTTGACAAATCATTTAAAATCAACGAAATATACTTTTGGGGCATATTTTATATGCTTGGAAACCTCTCTTAGACTATTTTCTACAGATTTTTATAGTGCTACAAAATATGAGCGATAGATGCATAGAAACTACATGGTAATTCGGACTTGTAAGTTGGTTTAAAGCTGAGTTTTTGATTAATATGAATCTGTCCTGTTTTTCTAAAAATCCTATAAAATCATAGAAAATTCTAGAATAGTTGTATTATATATGCTTAGAAAGCCCTTTGAGTATACTACCATTCATGTTTGAAAATAAAAATCTAAATAAAATCGTAGAATGGTTAAAATAATGGAATACAACAACAACTCTGAAAAATGCTGCACGAAGGTCTTTTCTAACCAAGAGTGGATATTTGATAACACTTGTTCTAAATATGTTTTGTTGTTCCAGTGGTTTATCTTCGTCTAATAAAGTTTGGTCGAAATGTTTAAGGTACTTGAAAATAGGTTATACAAGTATTTACCCAAACAAGTCAAGATGAAGACGAAGACAATAACCTCCTTTGGGCAAGGTAAGAAGTTGATATTATATTGTAGGTAAAAATTAAGTGTTTACTTAGCTTTGTATTAATTATATAGTTGGGCATATCGTAGGTAAAGATTAAGTGCAAACAAAGTTGGAACGCATCTTGGATGAGGAAAGCAATTCTTTTGCAAGTCAATGAACTTTGTGAAGCTTAAATTTTATGTTGGGAGTCGAAAATGTTATGCGAATTGATTAATTTTGTTTTGACATGTTTTGTAACAATTGATCATTATGTAGTAGTGTTTGGTACAATCATAAACGTGGGTTACAACATATTATGTATATATAGTTATATGAAAAAATAGATCATTGAACAGGTTGATTTCGTAAGGATATTTCATTTTTAGGGTGCATCATGTCGAAATTTCCTTATAAAGTCTGAGACCATAACTTTTGCTTACTTTTTAAAATAACTATTATAAAATATAGTTGTTTTATTTATAAAAAAATTACAAAATTACAGATTAATAATTTGTCTTTTATTTTCTTTTACTCATAAGACATTTAACACTAAATATCATTCACTAATTTGGTTCATAATGAATATAACTTGGTTATAATCTTTTATTTGATCCTCCTAAACACTAGAATGTGTTTTTAATTTTGGAAACTAGATCTCAGCTTCGAATAATATAATTTACATAATTAAATTTTACTTTTTGATTCCTTTCTTAAATGATATAAATTAAGTCAAAGTATTGGAGACTATATATCAGTCATTAATATTATTTTTATGCAAAGAGTATCCTAAACTGAACATTAGTCCCTAATTCAATTTGCTTTAGACATTAAGAACTGAATTCTAGTCACTAGTTTGTTCATTTAAGATATTAAAATTCTTGTTTACTTTTTGCAACTTAATTTCAGTCCCTACTTATTTCATCTAGAAACCTCTTTAGAAGCTGGATATAAGTTCTGAATAAAATCAATTACAACATGTTTACGACTGATATTCAGTCTTTGATACCTTTCATATAACGATATATATTAACCCAAATAGTTAAAGACTATAAATCAGTTACTAATCATTTTTTTACCCAACAAACATTTGAGACTGAATAATTGACCTAAATTCGGTTTGGTTTACCAAAATATTAAGAACTAAATTTTAGTCTCCAATATGTTCCCTCTTTATTAAAGACTAATTATCAGTTACTCATATAATGTCATTACTTCTTAATCTGGTTATTTATTATGTATATATTTGTGACTGAATTTTAGTCTTTAACAGGTTTCAAAGTTTCAGAGATTTGATCACCAGTCTTGTGACTGTAAATATTGTAGTTTGAAAGTTTCAGAGACTGATCACCAGTCATTAGAAGAGTCATAAAAAACTCAGTCTCTAATATAATTAGTAACTGATATTGTAGTCCTGATAGTAAATATCCAGGACTGATAGTTCAGTCTCAAATAACTTAGTCCCTAATGTCACTTTTCTGGTAGTGAAAAAGTAGTTTGTAATGTTTAGTATAAATAATCCTCTTATTACATCTACGAAATACCCGATTATAGAAAAGATCAAACACAAAAGTGCAATGATCTGGGTCAAGAAGCATAAACAAAAATCAACCCAGATTAAGAATTACATTGGCCTTGTAGTTAAGTATTTATAACTCTAGAAAAATGCATATGATCTCCAAATAGTTGACTGTTGAAGATTGATGAAGGCAGTTGTAATTGACGTTTCAGATTATACAATAATATCCTAATTAAAAATCTTACAGACTACTCAATTAGAGCCATACAGGAAACAAAAATGCATAAAAAACTAACGGTATAAATCAATCTTAATAAATTAGATAAAATTAAAGTAAAAGAAAAGAAAAGTAGTAAAATAAGAGAGTGAAGAAAACAAAGGCTGCGTACAAATCTTCATCTATAGTCTAGCAAACAAAGGACAACCTCAATTTAGTGGAAGTGAAGGAAAAAAACATAAAAACTTATAACCTTTTTCCCTTTGAATCATAGCTCATGCCCCCTGGATAGCCATGTACTTAGTCTCACCGAGGTACAAAAAGTTCCTGCAAAATCTTTCCATAAAAATTTAAGATAAATTATCTAATACATTCTTTTAAGAGAATTCATATATGCGTCATAACCGCTTAAACTGTAGCTTAATCTATCCCTAGACTAACCTCATTAAGAATATGTATTAATTAGTTTATAATTGTAGGTCATACTATATTGAAGGTGATACCTCATAACCATTCACTATATTCACTCAAAAGCATTCGGAAAGAATGAGCTAACATACTATTCAAAATGCTAACGAGGACAAAATCCAAATTAAAAAAGTTGTGGTAGGGTATGATAGGTTTTGAACTAACTGCTTGACTCGTTTATCTAGCTTGCCAACTATACACCATTAGTCAAAACTAAGAGCACGAAATAGAAAACTTATCCATCACCAAGTTCAGTAACCAAACATTAAAAATTAAAATAAGTAGGTGAGCAATTAAAATGCATTATGTTTTCAACTTTAAATCTATATGGATTTTTTATTGATAAGAGTGAAAGGTCTCAGTTTCATACACATAAATTATATGTTTTCCAAGGCTAGCAATATATTTGTCTTCTTTTCCTCCACCCCATTTGCCAAGTACAAACATATCCACATCAAGAAGACATAAATGTAAAAAAGTACCTATATGGATTTATAACCTACTAATTTTATGTATGATATTTATAACAGAGGAAAACAATATGTGAAGTTTAAATGAATCATATCGCCCTTTATATATCTTGGAAAACTTCAAAGTATATGATTTGCAGTATGTTCATTTTTATGCAAGCGTGTAATCCTTTTTTGTTAGTCAAAGGGCTTCACGCACACATGGATCTTCAAGTAAATATGATCAAAAAGCAGTAATCCAGTTGATAATGTACAAGATGTTATTGAATCTTTTATGTGACTATGCTTGCTGCGTGACTGATGTAGGAAGTTTGTGTGTCTTAGTGTTCACTAAATACCAATTATCTAAATATATAAACTCTCTTTATGTACAAAAGAAGTGCTCATTAATTCAATCCTGAATTCAAATATTCTGTAATTTTTTTTGCTCTGCCTATCTCTATACCCTAAAAAGGCAAGTATGATTTCCATTTTAGTGTAAAAGCTACACAACAAAATTAGTAAAGAAGTCACACTTTACATAGAAACATATGACATTCTGTGAATAAAACAAAACGCATGTATGTCAACAAGATTACCAATTTCAGCACAAATCAGTGCACACAAAGAACAATAAAACAATGTGCTACGTAGAAGGATCATAAAATTTTTGTCTTCTTTGACACACATACGCATATAGACCCAATAACAAATTTAATAAATCACATACATGATAACACATATTTATGTTAGCATCACCTTAAAAGATAAAATAGGGTTGTGTAAGGTAAAAACTCATCTACGATTGACCGACTATAAGTAAAGGTTTGGGGGAAAGGGTAATCTGTAAACAAATACAACCATTCAATGGTAGTTTCATCCCACCCACCATTGAATGGAGATTTACTCAGACGTTTCAGTGGCTCCAATGATAGAACCGACAAAATAAGAAACCCAGCTAAATTAGTACCTTTAGATTAAATGATTCAATTCTTTGAAGAATCCAACAAAATCTGAAGAAATCGGCTTCACATCGTTCTCAACAGCATAGCAATTATGTTATCAGCAGTAACATTAGGGCACCCAATGGATAATTGCAAGAAAATCAATCTGAATTCGACTTCCCATTAGTGCGGTGGAAACCGATGATGGTGCGGAGTTGTTGTTGTGTCGGTGTTCTTAGTATGGTGGTAGCCTGCGGTGATGTGGTGGCGTTGTTGGTGTGATTTGGCGCCCACACCTGCATTGCCTTATCTTCATCTCTCGTGATTCATTCTCCCTTTCTATTAATTCAATATCTGTCTAAAACCGATAATAGAATTAAAGCAATAATGGAACTAAAGCGGGGGAAGGGTTGAAAGCATGAGGGTGAGCCGAAGAGATGGAGGTGGAGGTGAGGGCGGCAGCTCAAGGGCCGTGTCTTACAAAAAATACTAAATTACCATTTCTACCCATCTTTCCTACATTATAAGGTAGTAAAGATAATTGTAAATAAGGAAAAAGTAGAGTTAATTCTAATAATTATAATATTTGTACAATTATTGATCGGCATTAAACATTGACCGAAGATGGAAAATCTAGCCCCATTAATACGTAAATAGTTATCACTAATACTAGCGGATTAGACCCACGCTTCGCCGCGACACGGTTTTACTATATACGAGAATGTCATAATGATAGTTTTTAGGGTTATAAAGTTGAAAATTTTAATCTGATAACTTATACGTTAGTACTAACCACCCGGAAAAAATTGCGTACAAAACACTCATAAAAAAGGGTAATTGAAAAAAATTATAAAAAATAAATATCACGAAACAGATAAGAAAATAACAAATACAAAAATTGTGACTTTATTATAATTAATGAGCTTTATTATAAATGGATAAAAGAAATTTTAATAAAACTCGTATACTCATATATAAAACTTAAAAAAGTTCAGGTGATTAAATGTAAATTTAACATAACTCGAAGGCTTAATTATAAAATTTATAAAAAAATATTCAGGTGAATAAATGTAAATTTAATCTAACTTGAAGGTTTAAGTATAAAATTTTAAAAAAATTCCAAGTTATTAAATGTAAATTTAACATAACTTAAAGGCTTAAGTATAAAAATTAAAATAAAACAAAATGAGTATGTATCAATTTGAAAAAAATAGAGAGGGTGAGAGAGAAATTATTATATTTAATTTCAAATAATCTTAAAGGTTTAAAACTAAAATTATAAAAAAAACAAAATAGTTTTTAATTAGTTTTGAGAAAAAAATTATTGTGGTTAAATCAAGAAAAACTTTACTTTCACTACTTATAATCTTTTCTATTTGTTATATATAGTGATATCTCTGCATTAAACACAAATATATTTGGGTATATTATTATTATTATTATTATTATTATTATATTATTATTATTATTATTATTATTATTTATTATTTATTTATTATTAATTAGTATTATTACTACTACTACTATTACTATTAATTATTATTATTATCATTATTATTATTATTATTATTATTATTATTATTATTATTATTACTATTATTATTATTATTATTATTATTATTATTATATTATTATTATTATTATTGTTGTTGTTGTGTTGTTGTTATTATTAGAGTAAATTACCATTAGCATCCCTGTGGTTTGGCGATTTTGACCATTTGCATCCCTATAGTTTAAAAATCCCTATATCTACCCAGACATATCGTTTTTATCCCCGTTTGCATCCAAAATGCAAACGCCGTTTATCTTTGCCGTCAAGCACCATTTCATTCAGGGGTAATTTAGTCAATTCGTTCCAAAATGCACTTGCACATTTATAGAGAAACAAGGTGGAAGGTTTCTTCATTCACCCCTTCGGTTCATTCTAGAAAGAGAAAAAAGCAACCCCCTCGTCAACCACCTAATCCGCCTCGCCATCGGTGATGGCGCATCCATCGCCACCGTATATCCATAGTCAGCCACCAAATCCATGTCGCCATCGGTGATGGGGCATCCATTGCCATCGTACATACATCGTGGTGGTTAGGGTTTGTCTCAGGAAGGGCAACCACTGTCGTTCTGTCTGCTGCACCGCCACGGCCGTGGATGTAACTCTTGGTATATCGGCTGCGGTTGTCGGTTACGCCAACGCCGTCGCCACTTTGCTTGCATGGTGGTGGTTCGGGTTTGTTCGCCCAGATCAATTGTGGTCATTTGCGTGGCCGTGGCTAGAATTGAACCAGTTTTCCGGTTGCTGTTCTTAGTGGCTTAGGTCATCGTGGCGGTGAAGGATTAATGGTTGCATCTCCTTGTCGTCGATTATCACGGGTGTCTTCGCAGTGGACTCTGTTGTCGCTGTGCCCCCCTTATGCTTGAGGTGGAGCAGGCAGCAGTTCTTGACTATGGTCATCTTTAATATTATACCGTGGTAATCGGTTCACGATCTCACATACTCTCTCTCTATATATATACATATATATATGTATGTGTGTGACTGTGCGTGTGTTATTCTTTTGCATATATGCAAAAGTGATGATGTTGAAAGATGATGATTGGAGATGGCGATGATATAATTTCTGTATGGATTGTTTCTTGAACATCGTAATCGGGCATTGGGTTAAATCCGACCCGTATCTTGGCGGGGCAACCCGGATGGCATGTAAGAGGAGGAAGTTGTTTTTTCTCTTAAGGTGCAACCGGTGTTGCAGCCATGGTGGTGTTTTGGGCCCTTTGTCTGATCTTCAAACTACAGATCCGAGCCTCAATTCCCTTTAATCGGGATTTTTAAACTCCGAGGTTGAAGGTGAGGTTGAAGTAGGGAACAAATTGACTAAATTACCCCTGGATTAAATGGTGCTTGACGGCAAAGATAAACAGCGTTTGCATTTTGGATGCAAACGGGGACAAAAACGATATGTCAGGGTAGATATAGGGATTTTTAAACTATAGGGATGCAAATGGTCAAAATCGTCAAACCACAGGAATGCAAATGGTAATTTACTCTTATTATATTATGATTATGATTATGATTATGATGATGATTATGATTATGATTATGATTATGATTATGATTATGATTATGATTATGATTATATTATTATTGTTGTTGTTGTTGTTATTATAACTATATAAATATTAATAGTTATATACTTAAGTTTTTAAATAAAAAATACTTCAATCAAACAATATTAAGTTATAATAATATAAATAATAAAGGTATATATTTTAGTATTAGTTTAAAGCATTATAAATAAGATAGTATTAAAATAAATATATATTAAAGAATGTATTAATTAGGATAAATTTATTAAATATGAGAAAATGAGGAAGTATTATATTATAAGTGTGTCATCGTCATACGTTTTATATAATAGTATAGAAAAAATAAATATAGATTATTATTATCATTGTTAGTATTAAAATATTTAATAATTAAATAGTTGAGTACTCAAATTAGATACTACTTATTTAGAAATTTTATTTATTATTATTATTATTATTATTATTATTATTATTATTTTTACTATTATTAATATTATTATTATTATATTATTATTATTATTATGATTATTATTATAAAAGCATTAGTACTTTTATAATTAAGTATTCAAATAAGATAATAATTATTAATAATTTTATATGTTAATTTAAACTATTATAAATGATAAAATATATAATGTAGTGAATTAAACAATCTTATATTATTAAATAATATATTAATAATATGAATATTAATTAATGTATTGATTAGAAGAAGTTTAATAAATGATGGGCAAAATAGGAATAATTGCATATAACAATTGTACCTAATGCTTAAAAGGTTGTCTTATGTGTCTTATGTTTTGTGAAATATATTTATGTCACACCTTTATGCATTATATAGTAATATAGATAAAGTATTTAATCATCACTAATGTCTTAATTTTTATTTGAACGACAAATGCATGATTTTGATTCGGAGAATAAGTGATATTTTAATCGAATTCTCTTATCTGTTTTCCAATCAGGACTATATTCTCAACCATCTCAGAAGAAAACTCATAAATGAAAAAAAAAACCTCTGACTCAATCTTGAGCATTTTTGCTCATAGTGTGACTTAAAGCCAAAACCACCTTAAATTTACATGTCTTGATTACCTGACTTTAACCACTAGGGCTAAGGATCATCAGTACAAATGACTTAATTAGTGGTAAGACACTTGAAAGGTCTACCAAGAGTCCAAGTGACCGAAGTGCAAATCTTCCACGGGTAGATTAAGATGGTAACCAATGATCCTTAGCCTAAGTGATTGATAAGTGATACCCAATACAATTAAAAATAATAAAGTTTTAGGTTCAAGTCTCACTTAAAGTAAAATGCTCTGAGTTGAGTCATCGATTTTCCTACTTGTTGGTTTACTTCTGAAGAGGTTGAGGTATGATGCCAGCTGAAAAATGGATAGGTGGGCCTGAATAAGATAAAATCTGTCACACCCTCAAAATCCACGTGCGGAGTTTTACCGCGAGGCGTGTGAACAAACTAGGATCACAGTCAATAGTTACTCAGAACGACTCTACATGCCATGTTTAACGTAAAACGTACCAAAGTTCAAACTTTAAAACCATGCGGAAGCGTTTTGTAAAATTAAACAACCCAAAATATTGAAATGCATAACATGGAAAAACATGCGCCAACCAAATGTTTGAAAACCCAAAATGTAAAGACAAGCAGATGTGTTTATATGTTAAAGCCTTATAATGCATGCTCGACCCGTGTTGTGCTCCTACTGGCAAGCTGAGTTATCGACCTGAGAATAGCATACTAAAATGTCAACACAATGGTTGGTGAGTTCAAGAGTTGGCGTTTAAACATAACCAGTTTAACAGTTGTGATATATAAGCAGTGTATTGTAACAGATAGCTAGTCTATTAGCAATAAATATTAATTCATAGTGATTTCGCAATTGAAGCTGACTGTGATAGTTTTTGCCTCCTACCACGACTTACCAGGTCGTGACAAATGTTCATAGGACAAATTGCACCCGGTTGACCTCGAGTCACACAGGTGGGGCTCGTCAGACCCAGTAGTACTTCCCAAGTTTCCCCGCTATTCAATATTAACAATTCGAAAGTGTGAGGACTTTTTCATGGTAAACAACACTATATTAATATTATACACAACTTAAATACATAAAGCGTTTGCGAGTTTACCAGTATGTTATCTCCCCCAAAAGAGATTAAATAAAGCATGGGGCATGAACTCACCTGATATGCGTAATGAGTACTTAGTATTTACTTGGAAGAAAAGAGTGGACAGACAACCTTCAGAGGTTACCTAGATCATGTAAGTACATGAGTACGTGTAAACAGAGAACATATGAATCTCTAAGTACACTAAAACCAATAACTCAAGGTTTCATAAAACAAACACGTTTGACCCAGTTGACCCGTTTGACTCGTTGGTGACATTATGTGTTGTAAACCATTTAAACAAACATAATCATACATCATACAAGATCAAATCATGCATAACCTACTCATATGATCCATAACTATGAATTATCATAAACAGGCCAAAACAGATAATTTACCAATTAATCATCCATACCAATCAACAACACATTCAACATGTCCATTACATTCAACATACACCAAGATAATCAATTTCCAGTCCCAAACATGATGTCCTAGTTGCTAATCCACATTCAACATCATACATAATCATCAAAGTACATAAATCACACATAACCATATAGACATTCCATACAACCTATTTAACAAGTTCTATCACTTTAAAAATCATCCATGGACATACTAACATGCTCCTAATGTCCCAAATGTGCTCAAACTATCATTATTCAAACTTTGTGCAAATAAAGTTTCCCTTTGGGGAAAGTACATCCCAAAATCCATTATACACCCAATGTATACATGCATTCATCAATAATATGCCATATCAAGTTCATAATAACATCTAAGCAAGATCAACAACATCTACATATCATAATTCATCAATCCCATATCTAAAAAGTTACTATCTTTAGTAATGTATGAACTATAACATGTATTCTTGAATTACCAATGTTCATAGCAACAACCTAACATCCAATTATCATCATAAACACATCCATAACATCTATACATTAACAATTCAACATTACATGCCAAATAAAGTTACTATTATTAGTAACCTATGAACAAAGCCTTCAAATTCATCAATTTCTTACAGGATCAATGTATTCTAACAACCATATCATCTAATTAACATCATACAACCATTAAACAACATCAATTCATCATCAAATGATCATATTCATACACATAAAGTTGCTATTGTTAGTAATCTATGAACAACACATCAAAAACATAATTTTCTTGCATAATCAACGTTAACTAACATGTATACAATCTAACTAACATGATAGCATCATCAATTGACCAAAATTCGACATCATGAACACCTAATTCGCATCTAGGGTTTCGGCCACACTAAGATACATCAACAAAACACAAAAACCAACCTTTAATTCATAAAAGGGGACAAGAATTGATGTTCCAATGTGTGCTATGGCTTGCAATCGATCCAATTCGCGGTTCTCTTGGCTGTTTTTGGCTGAATTCGAAGTGGGGAGGGGAAGGGGATGCATGTCGCGGCCGATGGGGTGGTTTAGGGTTGGGTTTTGATTTTTAATTTTATTTAATTACCCATAATTACCCTTTAAGCCCTTGTAACTTGTATTTTATAAAAACTAGGTCTTAAATAGTTTTCAAAAGGTTTTTAACTACTAAACACAATTATTATTAATCACAAATAATAATCTTGCATAATTTTCACTTGTCACACAACACACGAAATAAATATAACAAGTCGTCACGTTACGCGATTAATTTCCTAATTAATATTTTGAAACACGCAACCACAAAAGTATAACTTAGCAACCACATAACCATTTAAGTTATTATCAGTTTAACATTATTAATTATCATTAAATCATCAACGTTCAACGACAACTAGTGTGTGCTCACGACGCGTGTCTTCAAGACTTAACGAAACTAACGGAGTTTTGGTAACGGAAAATTACCGGATGTCACAAAATCAATTCTCAGAATCAAACATTTGTTATTAATATAGAAAGATATTTAAGATGGTAATGCCGTTCAATCAAAAAATTAAGTATTCATATTACTTTAACTCTTTAAGGTGCTGAATGTTAATAGTGCATTCTTGATAAAAACTTTTTGAGGAAAAAAACTATATTGATGTAAATTATTTAGTAAAATCTTTGACTTATTATATGATAAGACCGGACGTAGTGGACATTTTGAGGACGTCAAACATTATTACATGGACACAAGTAAAGATTCAAACATCATTACAAGATAGTTAAATGGGGCTCCAAACCCATAAGGCGTCAAGCCTTTTAACGGGCGTTAAACACAATGTTTCTTATATTATGACATCAATAGAGGTTTAGTGAAATAATTTTTATCTATATAATATTCAGATGATAGTTTAACTAAATAACCACTACAAAAAAGTGTAAAGAATAATAATTGTTTAGTTATATATTTCATATTTAAATCATTTTTGAGCCCTGTAGACTCGGTATGCGTATCCTCTTTGAAAGCATGATTGGCAGTTTGTCACTTGATATGCATAATGTAATAACATGTTAAACGGATTGGCAAAACTTTATTAAATAATATAGGATCTTATATAAAAGTCCAATAATCTTATTATCTTAACAGAAATAAGTACATATGCAAGTATCAATTAGCATGCATCGACCCTTAGCAGAATATCCTCTTTTTAGTTTGCACTCGTTATGGCATGTGGCCCAATCACATCGACCATGGGCGTATGACCACGAGTCTTCACACGCTTCACCAATCATCATCTCTGTCTCTGAGTTAGACATTAGACGAATATCAATCAATATATAAACAATGAGTACCTAATCATTAGAAATATGTTATTGATTTGTTATAAAGTAATATTGATAAAAGTCAAGAGCATAAATAATCTTTAATCCTTCAGGAATGTGTAGTTACCAACAATTGTGAGTATCAGCAAGAGTGCGAGATAAAGCTTTATAGATGTCATGACTTATAATCTCTTTATATGTATAAGCTCAGAGACTGTAGATGGATATACTTCTACCAAATGGTTGTAGCATTGAACACTTATATTGTGAAAGCTTGAGGATTACCATTAATACTTTTTGAAACCGAAAGAATGTCACTTAAATTACAATTATAAATGCCTATTGCGTAATATTAAATATATTATACGTAACCATGCATTTTTATAGTAAAAGAATAAATATTATTGGCTTTTTAGATAACCTAATTTTACTTATAATGAGTAAACCCCGTCACCTTTATGAAAGACACCAATATAAATATATTAGCTTTAATAAACCCGTGTATTATACGGGTTAAATATATAAAATATTAAATAAAATGAAAAATGTATTAACTATAAAATAACATCTTAAGATAATTATGATTGAAATATTATTTATTACAACTAGAATGAAAATTTTATTTCAAAATACTTTTTTAAATAACACTTGTAAAATTTTCTTATTATAACTCTCAATTTTTAATATTTTATTTATAAAAATATTACATTTTAAAAGATTTTTGTAATTTCTAAAAGTTTGATGTTTCAGAAAAATTTCTTATTAATATAAACTTGTTTTTTAGAAATAACATTAAAAGTATGTTTTCTTAATTTATTAAAAAAATATTTTAATTTAAAAAATTTAAATAATATTATTAGTAATTAATGTGATTATTTAATAGGAGAGAAGCAAAAAAATTTGATGAAGAGTAATGTAGTGCTACGTGTCCTTCAAATTATCCTTTTATCAGAGTAGAAAAATTAGAATAGAAAGATTACAAAGCCATAGACAATAAATATTATAGTTAATAAAAACATTCTTTTTAATAACGGTATTTTATTAAACCAGACTAACAATTAACTAGCTATGAAAAAACAAATTACAAGCGAACCAGATTTTTGATCCTGCATTAGATCAATCTCTTCTCATTCTCAATCTATGAGGAAAAAAAAACACTCGATGTACAATATGTGAAACCGAATTTAAGATAGCACATTTTTTTGTAGTCACTGTTCTCTTCCATCAACGTGTGCTGCAATTTGAATGTATTGGTTCCGTTCCGATTAACAGCTGAAGACTTTTAATTAAAAAAAATCCATTAATCACACATACACACACAAAAGTGGTGTGGGTTTATATTTTTTAAGTACAAGATATGTGATATTTAGGTGTAAAAAAATCTCTTGTACAAAAAATATCAAGAAACTATTAAAAAAACAACAAATTCCTCGATCTGTCATATTTTCCCTGGCGTCTCGAAGCATGGCTAATTTTGTGACCGTATGTACACCTAAATCAAGAATATATTATGTTTCTCAACTTATAAAACTATAACGATATTAGCATCAACAATATACACACACACACCGGTATGTGTTAGGTGTATGTTTCGTATGAATTAGAATGGATCAGCTGGATTCAACTGGCCCAAACATTTAATGGGGTTAGTTTAGTTCGCTTGTTAACTAAGGGATTTACCCTAGTTCTAGTCTATAAATATATTCATTTTACTTGTAAATCATTATCACCAATAAGAAGAAAACACTGGTTGCCCCAAGATTGTCTGCTTTGATCCTGACATCATGTGTGCGGCATATATCATGCTTCAAGTCTTTGAAGAAAAGTAGTATGCTCAACCCTTGTTTGTCATGAGCTGGTTCAACAAAACTAGCTATGCAACACACCTAGCCAATGGCAAGAATGAACTAAAATACTATATTAAGGGTATGTTTGAATCGTAGGTTAATATGAATCATAATGTGTTTGGTTCGAGGGTGTGGTTTTAAACTAGAAAATAAATCCTTTAAAATTGCATCTCCACACCTGCCAAGCAAGTTTACCAATTCAATATAGAATTATCATATCATTTATCATTTAAAAAAAAACAAATAAACAAACTCAATAAAATCTCACTCATATCAGAAGCATTAGTAAGGTCTAAGAAGAATGGGATGAGGACAAATTTTCTCCTATCTCAAGTGATAAAGAGGCTCATGAAACACATAACTAAGTTAGAAACCTAAGCAATGAATGAGTCAAATTTCATGTCTGCCTTAAGAAATAAAAGAAATTTTAACTTACAAAGATTTATATGCTCATGAAACACAGAAGTATTAACTTAGAAGCCTACTATGATCATCAGTCAAGAATATTTAAAACAAGATGGTCATCCTCAGTTACTTGTAAGCTAATCTCATCAATGAGAAATGAAATAAATGGGCTTCCAAGTAGCTTCAGTTCACTTTAACGATAGAAGATTCCACTTGAAAACCACCAATCACACATAACATATTCATATTTATGTTTTTGATAAACATCACTATCCGGTCTAGTTTATGTCAAAACTCAAAAAACAACAGAAGGTGCATTTCTGTTTTCAAAAGTCCACAGGCACACGTCTAGACCCTTAGGCGCAACCCAACGCAGCCTTGTCACCAAGCTTCAAAAGCCCCATTTTCAGGTTCTCAGACACATTTTTGCATTTCCTGGCCAAAAATCATTTGAGCAGATGTGAAACAACCTGAAACCCAAACCAAGCCTAAAATATGTCTATAACCCCTAAAAATGCTACCTTTAGACTATACGTCTTGCTTAAAAAGCCCTTGTTATTTAAGTCCATTACCCAGGCCTCACCATTTTGCGCCGTAAGTGCGTCTTGCGCCTTTTACAATTATGGATTTCAAAAATTTACTAAACTTTGTTAGAAGGAGACTTGACACTAAATTTTCAAATGAAATCAAACAACCAGGAGAAAAAACTAATCAAGTAATAAATGAAACAATGATATATCCATGTATGATGTATCATTGTTATAAAATCCAATCACTTAACTATTCAAGGGTGTTTGGATGTGCAGCTTGAAAGTGATGTTAAAAATCACATAACTAGCTGTAATAAAGCATTATGCTTTTATTTGCTTAAATTTGTAAAATTCACTTTTTTATTTTTATTGTGTTCATTGTTTCAGAATCTCTGCTTACGAAAATTACAAATAAATGAGGGTATATAAGTGACGGGGTATAGTCCCAGATCGCACCCAAGGTAGAGTCACGAAACTAGTAAACGCCGCGGCTAGTATGCCTGAACAAGGCAAAACCGCGGCTAAGGTCATTTTAGCCAAACCTTTGGACACAACCCCACTAAAGGGGTACAGCCACCAGTCCACGAAGCAAGCAAGCCACGGCTGGCTACGAAAAGGGGAAGAAGCAAGCCACGGCTGGCTACGAAAAGGGGAAGAAGCAAGCCACGGTTGGCTACGAAAAGGGGAAGAAGAAAGCCGCGGCTGATATACAGAAAGCCAAGAAGCCGCAGCTGGGTATGTTCTTAGCCCAGACCGTAGCAATGCTTCCTCCACAACAGTTAGAAACTATTCAAGGGGTCATGATAACAAAACAATATTGAGCGAACGAAATCTGTCATTGGTTGCAAATAAGAAGGGAGCCTATAACGACAAAGCACATGAAGCCAAAACTTGACTTAGGTAGAGGGCCAGAGTAGCCCACAAAATGTTCAAAGGTCAACCATAAAGACAAATAACATGAATCCTTAGTTAGAAACCCTTTACATCAAGAGGGTATAGAACTTTCTGACTAAGGGATCTCAGATTCGGCTCATTAATTACAGACTACCAAAAGTAGAACCAAGTTGTATTTCGTCTCCATCCACAGACACTATAAATACTTCCTTCATTCACAGGTAAAACACAACTTCTCTAACACTCTCACTTCAATCAGATTCACTAAACTCTCCTTTCAAATTCCCTTGGCACATATACTTATTCTCACGCTGGAGTGTGGTCACGGGGAGAAATCCCTTCTGCCCGTGGCAAGGCTCACGGTGTTGTCTTTGTTGTTCAGATTCCATTACCAGCCCAAGTCCAAGTCCAGCCACAGCCGAATAACAAATACCATTACCAGCTCAAGTCGAGCCTTAATCCCTGGTGATAACTCAACCCTTGCATTGCTTCCGTACCTTAATCCCTTGGTTAAGACTTGTAGCAACATTTGGCGCCATCCGTGGGACCCTTGATCCAAAATCCAACCACCATGGATTCAGGCCAAGGAACCCCTCACCATAAAAACACTAACACTGCCGAAAACCCACACACCACCACCTCTGCGCTATGTACCGTCACGGGGGGGGGGGGGCAATGACGACGGCAACGTCATCACCCTAGACTTCATCAACAAGAATCGGGAGCAAATACTCTCCATGTTGGAGCAGGAAGAAAGAGAAAGGCGGCTGAAGGAAATCCGAACGCGTTTAGAATATGAAGAAACCCTAGAACGAAGGAACCATGAAGAGGAGGAGGATAATTAAGGCGATACGGTGAAAAACGCTGAAGATAAAACAAAGGCAAAACAAGACGCAGCTATAATCGATGGGAAGACGGAAGCAGATGATGATATTAGCAAGCCATATCGACCCTTGACTGCACGATCCAGGTCCAAGTTTATACCGAGAATAGCGGAATTCACTTTTCCCCTAAAGCTTAAGATGCCATCCAATGTGGGTAAGTACAATGGTCTAGGGGATCCCAACGATCATCTGGCAATCTTCATAGGTGCTGCCGAGTTGGAACAATGGTCTATCCTCGTATGATGCCACATGTTTGCCCAAACCCCGACTGGTGCTGCAGTACGGTTTGAAAGCCTCCCGGTCGGGGGAATAGGCACCTTCGAGGAACTAGAAGATGACTTCCTGAGGAATTTCAGCCAACAAAGATTGTCCGCTAAAGACCCAACGGAGTTGCACAACAACAAAAAAGGCGATGGCGAGTCCATTGAGAACTTCATCATAAGATACTCGAAAGAGAGCATGCAAGTCAGAGGAGCTGGAGAAACGATTCGAATCTTAGCCTTCATCCACGGTGTGAGAAATAATCAGCTAGTTGAAAGGTTCTATGAACACCACCCGAAGACGGTGGATGAAATGCTGGAAAGAGCAAAAGCATTCGTCAGATGAAAGAGGGCATGCGAGCACCTGAAAGATAGAACGCCGAAAAAGCCCATGCCATCTACATGGGATTAATAGAAGAGGCCGGGAGGTTCAAGATCATGGGAAGTACTCCAATTCCAGCCACGGTACCCCCAGCGAAGCCCTCCTTTCCAACCCCGCTTCACAACCCCAGTCAGGAACCCGTATGGTCCCAATGTGATGCTCCCACCACTGACTAAAACCCCAAGTGAGATTCTGGCCACGGAGAATATCAGCTTCACCAAGCCTACACCACTGAAGCCGGGAGTGAAGAGAGATACAAGCAAATACTGTGAGTTCCACAAGGAGAACGGGCATATGACAGATGACTGCTTCTCGTTAAAATGACAAATCGAGCTAGCAATAAAAACTGGGAAGCTCGCGCATCTACTAAGAGAACTGAAAAAGACCCCACAGGCTGGGGATAAGAGGAAGGAGATATTCATGACAAGGGTTTCCAGTTGCAATATCAAGTGTCACTCCGACCACATGGAACCCTGGATGTACAAGAAATTTCATTCCCTCCAATACATGGCGGGATTTTTGCCAACGGTCCTCTGACGATCTCAGCAGTTATCGCAGGACATCAGGTACACAGGATATATGTGGATAGTGGAAGTAGTTCAGAAATTATGTACGAACACTGTTTCTGCAGCTTGACGAGGAAATTAGAAGAAATCTAGATGCAAAAACGCACCAGCTTACTGGTTTTGCAGGAGAGGTCATGCAAACCTTGGGGCAGATACAGCTACCAGTTACGATAGGCAACAACGTGGGATGGCGGGAAGTCATCATGACGTTCTTGGTCGTACGGTCGGAGTCCTCCCACAATGTCCTACTTGGAAGACTGGGTTTGTGCATGCTGGGGGCGGTCATATCAACATTACATGCCGCAATTAAGTTTCACACCCCGACCGGGTGGTCATCGTGTATTCCAGCAAAGAGTGCAAAGATGTAAGGGCAATCACCCCGGGAGCATCAGCCGGAGAAGACGAACCTATGTGCCCAGTGTTAGAAAAGTGGGTGGTCAACCCCCTCTTCCCAGATCAAAAGATCATAATCGGGGGGCAGTTGGGAGATATCACTAAGGAACGACTCCGTCATTTGCTACAGCATAACTTGGATGTTTTTTCATGGCAACCCTCCGACATTAAAGGTGTCCCCCGTAACACGGTAGAACATAAGCTGAACACACGCTTGTCAAAGGAACCAGTTGCCCAGAAGCGTCGACACATGGGTCCTGAACGAAGCCAAGCCGTGATAGAAGAGGTTAAGAAGCTGTTGAAAGCAGGCATTATCAGAGAAGTGTGTTACCAAACCTGGGTATCCAATCTGGCAATGGTGAAAAAGAGTGACGGCATATAGAGGATGTGCATTGACTTCAAGGATCTAAACAATGCATGCCCTAAGGATTGTTAACCACTCCCGGATATTGATCTGAAGGTGGATTCCCTGGCGAGTTTTCCCCTGAAGTGTTTCTTGGACGCTTACAAGGGGTACCACCAGGTACAGATGGCACCTGAGGACGAAGACAAAACTGCCTTTTACACGGACATCAGCATCTTCTGTTTCACAAAAATCCCGTTTGGCTTAAAGAATGCAGAGGCAACATACCAACGGTTAATGGACGACGCTTTCTCGCCACAGGTGGGAAGAAACATCGAGATCTATGTAGATAATGTGGTAATAAAGAGTCTTGATGAAGAAACCTTGCTCGCAGATATTGCTGAAACGTTCCAAACGTTGAAGCAATCAACCTGAAGCTAAACCCCAAGAAATGTTCCTTCGGAGTAGAAGAGGGGAAGATTCTAGGAGTGATTGTGACGAAGAAAGGGTTGGAAGCTAACCCTGAGAAGATAGCAGCTGTCCTCAATATGTCATCACCCAAATTCGTCAAGGATGTCCAGACACTTAATGGGCGGTTGGTGGCCTTGAATAGGTTCTTGTCAAAGCACGCAGAGCGGGCTTTGCCTTTTATGGCCATTTTACGTAACTGCTTTAACAAGAAGGATTTTGTGTGGACTAAGGAAGCGGAAATAGCCTTTCAACAAATGAAGATGTACTTAAGTAACTTACCAACACTAGTGGCCCCTTTTCGAATGGAGCGACTAGTGGTATATTTGTCTGCAGGAAAGGAAGCTGTGAGTGCAGTGCTGATGACAAACAGGGACGGATAGCAGACCCCAATCTACTTCGTTAGTAGAGCACTCCAGGACCCAGAAACCAGGTATTCACCACTGGAGAAACTAACTCTCTCCCTGGTGCATGCCTCTAGGAGATTGCGAAGATACTTTCAGGCTCATATGATCGAAGTATGGACCAGCCAACCCATTCAATAGGTATTGAGAAGGCCGGAAATATCAGGGAAGTTGGCAAAATGGGCCATTGAGCTTGGGGCTTTCGAGATAGAGTACAAGCCAAGGGTCGCGATACGGGGGCAAGTCGTAGCCGATTTCCTGGCAGAAATACCGCAAGAGGCAGATAGTCACAGTACCGATGAAAAGACCGCGAATCAGGACAAGGAATAATGGTGCTTGCATACGGATGGGGCATCAAATAATGAAGGTTTAGGCGCTGGAATGATATTAGTAGGATCAAGGCAAGAAGAAGTGACCTACACCCTAAGGTTAGCTATCAAAAGCTCCAACAACGAAGCGGAGTATGAGGCCTTACTGGCAGGCCTGAGAATAGCCAAGCAGATGGGTATTCGGAACCTCCATGCCCATGTGGACTCACTGCTCGTGGCAAATCAGATTAACGGGTCCTACGAAACGAAGGAGAAGAAAATGAAGTTGTACCTGGAAAAAGCCAAGAAACTGATCAGTAATTTCGAAAAGTGTGATGTCTCACACGTACCATAAAGCAAGAATAAGAAGGCGGATGCCCTTAGCAAACTGGCCTCTATCACCTTCAGCCACTTAGCTAAGGAAGTCAAAGTTGAAGTATTGCAAACACCATCAATTGAGGAAAATAGCATAGCTTCTATAGAAGACGTGGTAGGAGAATGCTGGATGAGCCTAATCATTAGGTTCCTAGAAAGTGTGAGCTTACCAGAAGAGAGAGGAGAAGCACGCGCCATACAAGTAAAGTCATTACATTACGAACTGCATCAAGGGATTCTGTACCGTAAATCATACATGGGACCGCTCCTACGGTGCCTCACACCAGACGAAGCCAACTACGTCACTAGGGAGACCCACGAAGGTATATGCGGAATTCATGCAGGCCCAAGAATGGTGGTAGCCAAAGAAATAAGAGCGGGGTTTTACTGGTCGGGCATGCATAGAGGCGCCGTTGCGGAAGTACGAAAGTGTGAAAGCTGCCAGAGACATGCTCCAGTGTGTCACCGGCCAAAATATGACATGATTCCCGTTAGCGCGGCGTGGCCCTTCCAAAAGTGGGCAATGGACATTGTTGGTCCATTCCCAGAAGCTGCAGGGAAGGTCAAGTTCCTGCTGGTAGTGGTCGATTATTTCACAAAAAGGGTAGAAGCTAAAGCTCTGGCATCAATCACCGGACAACATATCAAGAAATTTGTGTGGACAGATGTCACATCCCAGCGGAAGCGTGAAGCGTTTTGGATGTGACTAGCTTGTTCAGAACGCATTGATCAGAAATATTAACAAACAACACATAAGCACATAAACATAACATAAACATAAACATATTATAATATCAGTTCGGGTTACATTAATGTTAGTATACAAAATTTTAATATAACCCTATTACAAAACATGATAGTCTAACAGCTACATCTTAAGAAACGATGGAACTGAGCATCCACCGATACACTAAGGTCATAGAGGTAAACTGTCAGATTCACACAAACTTTCCCCATTATTTCTCCACAGTCATTATACACATCAAAAGAGAACATTATGTTGTTAGTCATGATGGTTTCCTGAAAAAAGCATATCAAAATGGTCAACAAATAATTAGTGAGATCATAGGTTTAATTTCAAACAAAATATTTTTGATGCATCAAATACAACCAAACCTTACTTAATAATCAGATGATTCATAACTGTCATAATATAATTTATAAAATCAGATAATATAGCATCACAACACTCATCCTGTTGGTGTAGGAAATATTTTCCTAAGTAGCGCTACATATATTATCCAACGGTTCCACATCCGGATTAATGGTTGTAACATAAATGACAGTAAATCTCAAAAATTGCATCAATCATAACAACAGTATGTTTTTTCCCCCAAAAGGCTCATAAGAATAAAGTGGAGCTATGAGTCTCACCTTGATTCCAGCGATTAACCTATAAAATCAATTATAAGTTAGAAAATAAAATTTTCCTTAAAATTTTCAGTACCTCAGAAAATAATAGTAATTATAATTACTCCAAATTTCCAAAAGTTTAATAGTAACCTTATCAGATAATACTCTAATCATATAAAAATTTCAATTTTCAATTAATTTCAGATAATTTGTTAAAATTAATACAATCTTATCATAAATCGATAAAAATAGCTACTGCTATTTATAATTTCCCAAATTTTTCCATGATATTACTCTAATAATTCATATCACTTCATAAATTTTCTGATATTTAACTCATAGTAGGTATTTTTCTAAAATTTTTCTAATTATCCTAAAATTCAAGAAAAATAGCTATACAACTCCAAAAATTATGAAACTTATAAGTTATGTTTACTTCAAAACATAATAATTTATGTAAATTTTTAGATACTTATCCTACTGTTTTTTATTTCTTTCGATTTTTCATTTACAGATCATATAAAAATACAAATCTTAGTCATAAAAAGGAATTAAATTACAAAATTAATTCTGGAGCTTTTATAATACATGAGAATCATTATATAATTTTTCTAGAATTTTACCGGGTTTGTTTCTTCTATTTGATAATTTCTTTTCATTTACTTTAAATAATTTGTATAAATTATTTTACTTATTATATTTTTACCAAAATTTACAGAATGATAATTTAGTGTTTTTCTAAAGATTTGACAATATTTATTCCCACAATCTCAGTTATTTAAATAATAAACCTAATTTTTCAAGATTACATATAATTTCAACTTCTTTATTTGTATTAAATCCTTGATTTTTATACATGTTTCAACTTTCTTTTTTTGAACCCTTTTTATACTGATTTTTTATGAAAATCATGTGGTTATGTGTATTTGCAAAGAACCTTGATAATTTAGCTAAAGAGTTAATCATATGTGTTAGTTAAACACATATATATAATTTGTTAGTTATAGATTTGAGGAGTATACCTTGTTTATTTGGGAAAAGTGGTGGATTAGCTTCGGGAATTCTTGATGTTCCGAGTCCCTAAACGAAAGTTCTTGATCTCTTGTAACACAATCTTTGGAAGATGATGATTTTATGAAGCTTGGATGTTGTTGCTTGCTATGGAAACCAAGAGGTGTGAGGATGGTGGTGGTTGATGATGGTTGTTTGAGAGCCGAGGGAGAGAGTGAAAGGTGGTGGTTATTGGTGATGGTTTATAGTGGTTCATGGTGGTGGTGTTTATGAGCAAAAACCAAAGGTCCAAAGGGTGTGGGAGGTGGCGGTTGTGGAGGTGTTTTGGTGGTGACCGAGAGTTTTGAGATGGTGAGGTGATGATATACGATTGTGGTTAAAGGACCAAAGGTGGAGTTTACATAAGTCTTCCATTTGAGAAGTAATCATTATGGCTATACTAGCCTTGGTGAGTAAGCTTGTATAGGTGTATTAGGTGTCAACCAAAGACTTAAGGTTAGTGTTTTAGTGGCTAGGTGGCGATCCATAGGTGTGGCTAGGTGTCTTGGCCGATTAGAGTGCTAATGACCAAGTTTAAAGTTTAATTTGGGTGGTTTAGTTCTTTGATGATCCGAGATATGTAACTTTAATGTTTAAGAGTCTAAGGTTTTTCTTAGGTTTATTTTTGATGCTAGGTTACTTTTGATGTTTATATTGTGATGTTTAGTTGGGTTGTAATATGATTCATTTGGTGTTATAATGTTGACGTATTTTGATCAAACAATATTTAGTAACAAAAACTTATGCGTATGATCACATGCATACGTACTTTTGAATTCATGCATACAAAATTCTCATGCATGCAAGCATGCAAACGTAAATAATACATACATGCATATATACATATAGTTTACTCATGTATATATGTAAGGCACTATAATATATACATATATATAATTACTAATACACATAATATTCATAAAGTGTTAGTCAAATATACTTAATAATATATATATATATATATATATATATAAATTTCTTAAAATATTAACTCGTCTAACCTTTCTTTTTAGGGTTGTCACAACAGACATCATATGTCGCTTCTGATTACCGCTGTTTATCGTGACAGATAATGGAAGACAGTTTGCTGAGAATCCTTTCAAGGCATGGTGTGAAGATTTGAAGATCTAACAAATCTTTACTTCAGTGGCCCGTCCCAAAGGCACTGGTCAAGTTGAAAGAGTAAACAAGAGCATTGTGGAAGGTATTAAAACACACCTGGGCGGAGAAGGCAAGAATTGGTTGGACGAGTTACCAAGCGTCCTATGGGCTCACAAGACCATGCCAAAAACCAGCCATGGCGAGACCCCGTTCAGCCTAACTTATTGGTCAGAAGCCATGATACCTGCTAAAATCGGAATGTCATCAGCTCGCGTGTTGCAAGCTTCAGAAGTAAACAACGAGGCAGAATGTCACACCCCAACCTTGACGGCGGAAACGTCGAGGTGTGAGAATTAAGATCGTTCACAGCCACATAACGCTATTAATAATCCCAAATATATTAATTATAAATTCCAATAGTACTATTACAATCATAAGTCTCAAAGAAATTAGAATAAACATAACAAGTCATTTATTCCATTTATTTATCTAGGTCCATTCCTAGATGTGCAAGCTTCGAATAGTAGAATTTAAGCTTGAGTATTTCCTGAAACATGTTAAAAATAAAAGGTCAACAATAATGTTGGTGAGATTTCCATAGTTTCATTACATAAGTATATATAAAAGATGACAATTCATGTTGTAAATTAGAGAACAAAGTAACTAGGGATGTAAGACAGAATGCACAATCAAACCTTGACAAAGTTTTACAAGTGTCAAACGTTCGAAGTATATACGATTAGCTAAGTGTACTTGGATCAACCAAGCAAGCTTGTCAGGCCCATAGATCCATGACGTCGCCAGGCTAGCAATAGTTAATGATTGAACATATATTCGACATTACATGGTAGCTACGATGTCCAACTAATCACAACACACAAGTAAATTGCCATAAGTTTACAAGGATCAAACGTGTTTACAAGTGTAATATTTATAATGTAACATGTTTCACCTAAAAGTGTGAAAATAACAAATGGGTATAGAAATACTCACTTGGCAAATGAATATAAGTATGACGATTAATAGAGGAATAATAGTCGTCGTTTCAACGTAAATCGTCACAATGCACCTAAGAATATATATATGTTTATATAATTTAAGTTAATAATAAGGTTAACGATTTAACGCGAACTTTGGTAATAGAATTTGGGGATTTTATAAAGTTAATAAATCCTTAAAAATACCACTCATGAAATTTATAAAATTTATTGTAAGGTAATTGATCTTTTGTAAATAACTTGTATATTTCGTTATAAATATTTTCGGATATTATAAATATCATTGAAAACTCTAATCACGGAAAGCATAAGGTCTATTAATAATTTAATAACTTAAACCATCACATAAATAAATTTTATAAAAATTTATTTAGGTTAACATTGGTAAAAAATTTTGAAAATAAAATGTTACAAAAGGTTTTTCAAGAAATAATTTTACAGAAAAGGTTTAGATAATTAAAAAAAATATTAGGAGGTTGGGAAAATTATTTTTATATTTAATATAATTTTTTTATAATTAATTTAGGGCTAAAAAGCCCCTTTTAAAAAAATAGAGGGTGCCCGGTTCGAACCCGGGACCTCTTAGTTTGGAGGTGAGTGGGGAACCAGTGAACCAAGGCCGCGGCCGCGGTATCACTTGGTTCCCAATTCTTTTAAACACACCCGGCAATCCATCCCCAACCATATAAACCTTAGAAATGATTTGATCCAAATTGAACACAGAATCAGTGTTGTTAACGATTTAGATCATGGGGCTTTTGTTCCCCTTGTAAAAACGAATCCAAAGAGTGTTTAATTACCCGAAATGATTTGGAGATCGAGGGAAACGAGTTCGAGTAGCTCACGGCCTGGGCACGATCTGAAAATCGATGTGTATGTGTGTTTAGAATCAAATTGAGGTTACAGAGAGTTTGTATGTTCGATTTAGAAGGTTTGCCCTCTATTATATAGGGGTAATTTGTGCGAATGAGTTCAATTCAATTTGATTTTTGAATGGGGTAAGCGGGTTCGATTTTAAACCTGTAAACGAGGTAATTTTTCAAATTGTGTAGGGCCATATGTTCGAATCCTTGTCGCGAGGCTGTCGGAAGTTTTTAATTTGAGTTAAACCGCGCTATTTTGTGTTTTTGGAGCTCGCCGGAGCTCGGCCGGCGGTGGCCGGGAAATCGGGGTGGCGCTGGGTTTAAACTAAGTTACACATTTAGTCCCTGCGGTTATTCTTTTGTTAATTTATGCACAAAACTTTCCATTTAAGTTTTTAATTTGACCCAAAGGCCCCTATACTTATTTAAATGCACTTTTATAAATTATAACAACATTATTATTATTATTATTATTATTATTATTATTATTATTATTATTATTATTATTATTATTATTAGTTATTATTATTAGTTTTATAATTAAACTATTATTATTATTATTAGTTATTATTATTATTTTTATAATTAAATTATTATTATTATTATTTATTATTATTATTATTATTATTATTATTATTATTATTATTATTATTTCATTAATAAAACTAACTTTAAATTATCTCAAAATTACGAGATGTTACAGTCTCCCCTACTTTAGGAAATTTCGTCACATTAGGAAATTTCGTCCCGAAATTTGTTCACGAGGAGGCTGAGACGAAAAATGAGGATGCTTGAATTACATTTGGTCCTCACGTTCCCAGGTGAATCAGAAGGTGAGCATGAAGTCAAAGGTAGATCATAGTGATTCTCTTTTTTTTCTTGATGCAGTTTGTGTTTTCATTTCCTGAGGTACACTTTGAAGAACTTTCGGTATCAAAAGAAGAAAATTCATCATCGATTAAGCTGACCGCTTTAGTGTTTACTTTATGTGCAATGGCAGAGCCATTAGAGGTAAAAAGAGAGACTAAAGTGATTTACTAATTTAAAGTTATAAAACTTTATTATTATCATTGATATTATTAACATTATAAGCTTTCACGTTGATTAAGAATGAATGTTACAAGATGTTAACGTCTCCCCTGCTTTAAAGAATTTTATTTCGAAATTAAGAATGAACTAAGCGAACAAATACGGGTATCTCTTCTTCATATGATCTTCACGCTCCTAAGTGAACTCAGCTCCACACTTGTTCTCCCAACGAACCTTGATAATTGGAGTAATTGTGGTCCTAGTCTTCTTCATGATGCGATCCATAATTTCAACAGGTTTCTTAATAAAGTGTAATGACTCGTCGATCTAAATGTCTTCCAGTGGAATATGCAGACTCTCGTCGGCCAAACACTTTCTCAAGTTTGAGACATGAAACACAGGGTGAACTCCACTAAGGTTGGAAGGTAGTTCCAGTTTATAAGCCACTTTCCAATCCTCTTCAGGATTTTGAATGGTCCTACAAATCTTGGAGCTAGTTTGCCCTTCTTTCTAAAGCGAATAACACCTTTCCATGGTGAAACCTTAAGAAGAACCATATCACCAACTTGAAACTCCAACGGCTTACGATGCTTATCGGCATAACTCTTTCGTCGACTTCTTGCCACTTCAAGGTTCTTGCGGATTGTAGCGACTTTATCGGTCGTTTCGTGTATAAGTTCAGGACCAGTGATAAAGTTTCACCAATGTCGGTCCAACAGATCGGTGATCGACATTTACAACCATAAAGTGCTTCGAACGGTGCCATCTTGATACTCGAGTGATAACTATTGTTATACGAAAATTCCGCGAGCGGTAAGTGCGTATCCCAATCACCACCAAAGTCAAGGGCACATAATCGTAGCAAATCCTCGAGGGTTTGGATTGTTCGTTCGGTTTGACCATCAGTTTGAGGATGGTAAGCCGTACTTAAATCCAATTGAGTACCCAAGAGTTCTTGCATAGACAACCAAAAGTGCGAAGTGAAACGAGCATCTCGATCGGAAATGATGTGCATCGGTATGCCATGGGCGTACCTGGTGCTGCAAAGAGCTCCCGCGTTTTCGCATGGTCCAGGGAGGGTCCGTCCCATTTAAGGTACGCCATGACGACTCATAATTTTGTCAATGTATATACGAGCTAGTCTTGAAACTTGTATGTGTCTCGTATAGGTATGAAATGTGCCGTCTTAGTCAAACGGTCCACAATCACCCATATACTATCATGACCACGAGGAGTGCGAGGTAACTTGGTTATGAAATCCATGGATATATGTTCCCATTTCCACATAGGGATTTTGGGTTGTTCAAGTAAACCACTTGGTCGTTGATGCTCGGCTTTGACTCTTGCGCATGTGAGACACTTGGAAACATAAATCGTGATATCTTTCTTCATCCCAGGCAGCCAATATTGACTACGCAAGTCCATGTACATCTTATCGGAGCCAGGGTGAATAGAATATCTGGTGTGATGAGCTTCATTCAAAATGAAGTGACGAAGGTTATCACGATTCGGGATCCAAAGTCAATTCAGAAAGTACCACAAGCCGTTTGATTTTGCCTCCAGTTGTGACCGTACGTTAGACACCAAATCTTCATCTTTTCCTTCGTCGGTTAATGCCGCTTGTTGAGCCTTGCGAATGCATAACTCGAGATCACTATCAATCCTTATGTTTTGGAGCATGATAGTAGCCTCGTTAATATCCACATGTACCTCGGTATCAAATTCCCTTAACATGTCAAACCATTGTCTTCGATCTCGGATTTATTGAAGTGAGACGGTTTTGTTATGGACCTTGCGACTCAGCGCGTCGGCTACAACATTCGCCTTTCCAGGATGATAGCGAATGTCACAGTCGTAGTCGCTGATCAACTCGATCCAACGTCTTTGTCTCATGTTGAGATCTTTTTGGTTGAACACGTGTTGGAGACTTTTATGATAGGTGTAGACTATGCATTGTGTCCCATAAAGATAATGTCGCCAAATCTTCAAAGCGAAAACCACATCACCAAGTTCAAGATCGTGAGTTGTGTAGTTTACCTCATGAACCTTCAATTGCCTCGACGCGTATGCTATAACTTTGCCTCGTTTCATGAGAACACAACCAAGACCTTGATTTGAGGCATCACAATATACGGTAAAGTCATCGTTTCCTTCAGGAAGTGTGAGAATAGGAGCGTTACACAACTTGAGTTTTAATGTCTCGAAGGTCTCTTCTTGCTCAGGTCCCCATTCAAAGAGCCGATTCTTTTGGGTTAGTGCTGTTAAGGGTTTAGCAATCTTCGAGAAATTCGCTATGAACCTACGGTAATATCCCGCTAAGCCCAGAAAAGAACCAACTTCGGTTGGGGTTGTGGGAACACACCAATTTTTCACTGCTTCAATTTTTGCAGGATCGACGTGAATTCCTTGGCTATTCACCACATGCCCTAAGAATTGAACCTCTTCTAACCAGAATTCACACTTGGAAAACTTGGCGTATAATTGCTCTTTCTTCAAAAGTTCAAGAACTTGTCGCAAGTGCGTCTCGTGATCGATTTTTGTCTTGGAATAAATAAGAATGTCATCAATGAACATAATCACAAACTTATCTAAATACGGTTTACATACTCGATTCATGAGATCCATGAACACGGCAGGTGCATTTGTCAAACCAAAAGGCATAACCATGAACTCGTAGTGTCCATATCGAGTACGAAAAGCGGTCTTTGGAATATCAGCATCGTGAACACGTAGTTGATGATACCCAGAACGTAGATCGATTTTTGAGAATTGAGTTGCTCCTTGGAGTTGGTCGAAGAGATCATCGATTCGAGGGTGAGGGTAACGGTTCTTGATAGTAAGCTTGTTGAGTTCCCGGTAATCTATGCACATACGAAATGAACCATCCTTCTTCTTCACAAACAATACAGGTGTACCCCACGGTGACGAACTAAGGTGAATGAAACCCTTATCGGTCAACTCCTGCAGTTGACTAGCTAGTTCTTGCATTTTAGACGGTGCAGGACGATATGGCGATTTAGCCACAGGGTTTGCACCAGGGATTAAATCAATCTTGAACTCGACTTCTCGCATGGGAGGTAGTCCCTTAAGATCCTCGGGAAAAACCTCGGGAAAGTCCCGTACGACAGGAATGTCATTTAGTTCTTTACCCTTGGCTTTCGTATTAACTACATATGCCATGAAAGCCATGTAGTTTTTACTTAAGCATTTGCGGACCTTAATGCAAGACATAAGTTTGAGTCCTTGGGACGATTCCTCCCCAAAGACCTTTAAGGTATCACCTGTCGGTAAGGGAATTCAGATGCATTTCTCAAAGCATAAAATTTCCGCATGATGTTTGGCTAACCAATCCATGCCGATAATAACATCGAAGCTTCCCAGTTGCATAGGAATGAGGTCGATGGAGTACTCGTGTTCGTTAAGGATTAAGGTGCAATTACGTATTACGACGTCAAAGACAATAGATTTCCCATCGGCGACTTCGACCGTGAAGGATCTTTCCAGATTGACACGCGGTTTAGAAAGTATAGGTACAAATTCCAACGACACGAAACTCTTATCCGCACCCAAATCAAACAGTACAGATGCATAATGACTATTTACAAGATACATACCTGTTTGGTAATAACTTATTATTGGTATGATGAATACAAAGATAGGAACATTTACAAGACAAGAAATGATTTAAGCAGAATTCAATGTGGTACCATTCACCACGTCGTTGCTGGCTTGTGCTTGTTTGGCGTTGATGTTGAAGGCTCTTCCACGAGCAGGTGGCACATTTCCCGCATTGCGAGGGCATTGCGGATGAAAGTGACCAGGCTCGCCACAGTTATAGCAGGTTCGGTTGGTAAGCATTGCAGCGTTGTTTGGCGCACGAAGACAAGTTGTCACCAAGTGGCCATACTTTCCATACAATGAGCAGATTCGGCATGGAATGTTGCTCGCATGATGATACTTGCACGTGTTACACATGGGGTATGGACCAACATAAGCTCTAGCCATAGGAGCTTGATTTGCAACCACCATTTGTTTTTTAGGTGCATTTTGGGCGGTCATAGCATAGTTCCGTGTCGGGGTGAACTTACGCTTCTTGTTTTGGGGGGATGACTCGGCCCGTACTTCTTTTGTTGCCTCAGGTGTCACCTTTGCAGTAACCTTGGAACCCTTTGCTGACATAGTGCCAACTCTAATATGATTCTCGGTGAGCTGCGCAGTGATAGTAATTGCCTCCTCCAAGGTTGTGGGCCTACTACCCAACACAACATCTTGAATTTGAGGTGGCACCCCCTTGATAAATTTCTCAATGTTACGGGGCACAGTGTCCACCATGTGTGGTAGAAGCATACTTAACTCATGATGCCGGGTGGAATAAGCCAGATGATTCCCACTATCTTGTTTGAGGTTCCAGAACTCCTCCTCTAGCTTTTGCAACTCGCTCCTCGGGCAGAACTTTTGGATCATGATATCCTTAAATTCTTCCCAGAGCAACGCCAAAGCAACCTCAGTTCCACGGTTTCTCTTTTCACTATTCCACCATGTTAGTGCCCGTTTTTGGAGGACACTTGTAGCATAGCGAACCTTGAACTCGTCGGGGCAATCGCTAATAATGAATGTGTTCTCCATACTTTCAAACCACTCGAGAAGTCCAGTGGCTCCTTCTTTTCCACTAAAATTAGTGGGTTTGCACGAGTTGAAATGTTTGAAAGTGCAAGTATGATTGTTCCCATTTTGGTTGTTGCTATTCTCTCCATGAGCACCGCTATTGTTCCCATTGGTGTTGTTATTGCTCGCGACGTTGGCGATCATAGTGTTGCTGAGTTCAACCATCATAGTCGGGATGACCTTAGCCATTTGCCGGGCAATCATGGCGGCAATCTTACGGTCGGATCTTCCTCGGTTTCCATGATTGCGAGACATGCTGGAAAATACGAATTTGGATTAGGAACGGGTAAAAGGATAATAAGGATAGACAGTTAAGGTAAGAATCATGAATTATACGGAATGTTTCCAGTCGGTAACGCATCACCATTTGGAAACGTTGACACGTCAAGGTAAATTGACCTATTTGCCTCAGAAACTTGTGTGTGTCAACCATAGTTTATCACTCATCCCGGAAATCCCCAGGTAAGCGTAACTAGTCCCGTAGGATTTATACGAAACGATTGCCTTAGCCTGAAGGCTTTTTGCCAGGAAATTTAGAATACATGTGTTTAGGTGTCACACAATATTTCTAAGGTTTATGAAATCAAAACCTTGATGAGATTTATATAGATTAGACATAACGTCTAAAGATCTATGTCATATGTGTAAGTATACGATTCCACGTGTCGTCAAGAATAAGATTAAGAGGTTTCATGTACGGGGAGAGTCAAAGAGTCAAATATAAGTTTTGGGAGACATGTAGCAATGTTTAGGCAATCCTATGCTAAGGCATCAAATTGCACATAAGGGAACATAGCATTATGTTGCAGGCAAACCATAAAATATAATTCTATAAGGTTCATGCATATGCTATAGTCTAGGTCACCATTTCTAATAACCTGAATCCCTATAGTTATGGGCTCTGATACCAATCTGTCACACCCCAACCTTGACGGCGAAAACGTCGAGGTGTGAGAGTTAAGATCGTTCACAGCCACATAACGCTATTAATAATCCCAAATATATTAATCATAAATTCCAATAGTACTATTACAATCATAAGTCTCAAAGAAATTAGAATAAACATAACAAGTCATTTATTCCATTTATTTATCTAGGTCCATTCCTAGATGTGCAAGCTTCGAATAGTAGAATTTAAGCTTGAGTATTTCCTTAAACATGTTAAAAATAAAAGGTCAACAATAATGTTGGTGAGATTTCCATAGTTTCATTACATAAGTATATATAAAAGATGGTAATTCATGTTGTAAATTAGAGAACAAAGTAACTAGGGATGTAAGACAAAATGCACAATCAAACCTTGACAAAGTTTTACAAGTGTCAAACGTTCAAAGTATATACGATTAGCTAAGTGTACTTGGATCAACCAAGCAGGCTTGTCAGGCCCACAGATCTATCACTACTAGAAAACTGGGCAATTGCCACCAAAATTTGCGACCAAAAAAAACGGTTGTAATATTTGAGACCATTTTGCGACCGAAATCAAAATGATTGCAAACTTAGCAACCGAAATTAAAATGATAGCAACATTAGCGACCAAACAAGATTCGGTGGGAAAACGGTCTCAAAATAAACGACCAAATAAGATTTGGTAGCAAAATAGTCGCAACATTTGCGACCGTTAAAGTGATATCGCAAAATGGTCGCGGATAAATGAAAATAATTACAGATAAAAACAAAAGTTTTAATACGGTGGCAAAGTGATCGATAAATCTAAGACCGCCTAACTACGATCGCAAAAAGGCATCAAAATTTGTGGCCAATTTGTAACCGGAATTAAAATGATCGCAACATTAGCGACCAAACAAGATTCGGTGGGAAAACGGTCTCAAAATAAACGACCAAATAAGATTTGGTAGCAAAAATAGTTGCAACATTTGTGACCGTTAAAGTGTTATCGCAAAATGGTCATGGATAAATGAAAATAATTCCAAAACAAAACAAAAGTTTTAATATGGTGGCAAAGCTTGCAACCATTTTGCAACCGAAATTAAAATGATAACAAAATCAGCGGCTAAACAAGACTTGGTGGGAAAATGGTCGCGCAACATTTGCGATCTTTAAAGTGTTATCGTAAAATGATCATAGATAAATGAAAACAATTACAAAAAAAGTTTTAATATAGTGACAAATCGCCTAATTACGATGGCAATACAGTAGCAAAAGATCTCAAATTTAGCTAGCAAACAACATTTGGTAGCAAAATAGTCACAATATTTGCTACAATTCAATTGGGGTCACTAATAGTGTTTGATATTTATAACTAATGAGGGCATTATTGATTAATTAAGGTAGTTAATGGTCAATTAAGGTCGTATATGAGTTAAAGATGTTGATGATCGTTCTAGGCTTTTGATGGTTAATTAACGTTACTAGTGCTCAAATATGGTCAATTATAGTCGTTCATGTTTATTTAAGGTTATTGATACTTAATAGGGTAAATTATAGTCATTAATGTTTATTTAAGGTTATTGATACTCAAAACGGTAAATTATAGTCATTGACGATAATTAGGGTAATTCCTGATGCTCAATTGGGGTAAATTATAGTCACTGAATGTTTAAGTAGCGTCAATGAATTGAAGGTAATCGAAGTTAAGTGGGTTGTTGATGATTCAATTAGGGTTATTCATGATATATCATGTTGTTCATTATTGGTCAATCAAAGTTAATGATGGTCAGTCACAGTGATACATGATCAAATATGGTTATTTATAGTCTAAAATTGGTATATGTGACTAATTAAGACTGCTCATGGATTGTTGTGACTTATAATGACTCTTTACCCTCATCATGACGTAACGTGTCATGTCAAACACAGTTAATGTATGCCATACTTATTTCATCAAAGTGATCAATGGTAGGGGTGTAAACAAGCTCGGATCATTTTAACTTTATAAAGCTCGAGCTCGAGCTCGAGCTCGGCTCGTTTGTAGTTATATTTTTAAAGCTCGAGCCTGTCAGAAATTATTCAAACTCGAGCTCGGCTTGGGCTCGGCTCGTTATTTTAATTTTTATTTTTTTTTATAATTACTATTATATTAGTTTATAATCATACTTATTATATATATACTATAATATATAATATTTAATTGTTTCTATCATATTTTTATATATAATTAATTATATTATTATAAATATATATTTGATATGTAAAAAATATTATAAAAATTATATATAGAGCCAAAACAATGCCCCAAAACAAACCCGAAAAACTAGAAAAAAACATAAAAGTGGCCAAAAAACCCATCTAGAGGCCTTATTTCGGAAAAATAACAGGATAACCCGTCTGAGGCTGGTTACCATAAGGTGGCCCTCGTTTCCGCGGTCGTTTTGACTGGTAGCACGTCAGAAACGAAGGCTCATAGCCCAGGTTAGGCCCATTTTCGTGCAGCGCGGTCTTGGGCCTTCAAAAACAGTAAGGCCCGGTTTATTTTATTTTTTTAACGATAAATCTTCCCTACTCCTAAAATACTCTAAACTAATTTTACATCATGTATAGGTTTTTTTAGATGGTTTAGAATATAAATTTTAAATGTAAATTTAATTAGATGGTTTAGAATAAAATTCCTCTTACAATTGTGATACCAAAACAAAAAAGAAATAATAATAGTTTACAGATCAGTAAATAAATATGCAAATAAACTCCAGATTGTGATACCACCCAAAGACCCAGTTCGGACCCAATTTCTTGCTGGACCAATACTCTCATATACCTTCTTCTTCAAATCAACTCCTTCTTCAACAAACCACCGAGATTAATGGCAACTATAATGAGCGGTTTCATCACGATCCAACTCTCACTCAATACCACTCACAAACTCCCAATTTACCCTCACAAGAACCCTAATTCGCACTCGCACAAGTTCCAGCCCCTGTAATTTGTTCGATTGAAGCCATCAAGGATAAGGAAATCGTGTATTGATCTAGAGCTCCGATTCGATTCTGTCTAAATCTTCAAATTGGTTTTAGTCTACTGTTGAGGTAACATTCTGAATCTTGATTTTGATAGAACTCAAACCTTGCTTTATTAGGAAAATGCTTTGATCGATTGTCTTGTGTCGATTCTTGTTATTGTGCTATGTTTGCTGCCATCGACTCATTAGGATTTTCGGATCTAAAACATACTATTCTTGCATCAGTTCATTTACCTTGACGATGGGTCTTGGTCATCTCTGATGTCCGTAGGTTTATTTTTAGTCTTGAAACCTTCAGTATCTTCTTCAGTCACCAACACTGTTTGATCGTATGGTGGGTCATCTGTTCGTGAATCTAGAATCATAGATGAATGGATAAAAGTCCTAATTGTTGGAGCTCTTATCAATTTGTGATTTGTTCATAAGTGTGCTTTGAAATTGTTAGTTTCTACTTGAATCTATTGTGTTATAGTGAATATGGTGATTTGTTCATATGGTGACCATACAATTGATAATTAAGTTATTGTTTCATGCCTTTTTTAAAATCTGGTGCATATGGAAACATAGAAATTATTGTAGCACTTGGTACTTATGGAAGCATAACTAGAAATTCATACTGTTTCTAAACTCTTTTTTGTTTGAATTCATACTGTTTCTATACTCATAGGGGCTACCTGTCATTCATGTAAATGCAGAGACCAGTTGGTCATTTACTCAAAAGTCAAAACTTGAAAAAAACAAAGATGACAAAGTGTGTTCAAGGGGATTTAGACACTAGCATTCTCTCTCAAACTAAAAGATTTTATCTGCCAAACAAACAGCCATTTTGTTCTTTTTCCACACCAATGAATATATCAATTTACTTTCTGATTTGGGGTAAAACTCCCTAAAACATCCCTAATGAGAAGTGCCCAAATACAACGTGCTATGTCTAATGTGTATAGTAGAAATAACACCTAAAACATCCCTATTTGGGATAACTCAATTATTTGATCATAAAACCTATAACCACTTTAGGTTTCTGTATTGTTTTAAGTCCTTTATTTAATAGTTTACAATTTAGTCTATTGATTGCACTTCGAATGCTTTTATTGCTGTCAATTTATAGATGTATGCTGCTTCCCTGCCTTCTTTTAAATTTCTCCACATTTAGCAGGATATTGTCAAGCGAATAGTTCTAAAAAAAAGTATTGTTCTAGTAGCCCACACCTTGAATTTCACTATAAATCTGATTTTCAAAGTCATGAGCCAGAGCTATATATGTCTTCATATTTTCTATTGAAGTAAATCAATAGTTCACTATTATAGCTTAGTAGATCATCAAATATAGTTTCAAGCAAGCATTTAAAACCTTGCAGGTTAAGCCATACAACTGCAACACCATTTTAGCCTTAAGAACTACATATAAGACTGAAACACACAGCTGCAAACATAACAAAAATCATAAGTTAATAAGTCTTTTTTATCAAAAGTTCTTTTAAACTAAAATAAGCAATCTTAAACATGGATAGTTCGCTTGAGACTTTGATAGAGTTAATTACTTGATTAGTTCACTTCAGACTTGATTATTTGTTTTGTTCACCTATTTTCTTCTTGAATTTACGTGTTTTGATGACTTTAAATTTTAGGGGCACTGATTAGATTAATAATGGCGTGGTATACCAATCGACAGTGGATGTATGAAAAGATTGACAGTGAAGGATTTCTTAGTTCCGAATATTGTGACAATGTGGATTTGTTTTTGGACTTTGCATTTTCTAATAATATAGTTGTTGATACAAGGTTGAATATGCATGGTGAAACAATACTTGAAATAAAATGTCCTTGTTATAAATGCCAAAATATAAGTTATAGAGACAGAGCCACTGTTCAAAAACACTTATATAAGGAAGGTTTCATGCTTCGTTATGAAATATGGAGTGAGCATGGTGAAAATTCTAACCATGAGGTTGGTCAATCTTCTATCGAAATGGAAGTTGATGATAATGATGATTGTTACAAACGCATGGTGTTAGATAACATGTATGCATGTGGTTATACTTCAAATACTTTAGAAGAGCATATACAAAATCCAGAAGCAAAAAAATTTTATGATATGTTACAAGCTGTTGATG
Source organism: Flaveria linearis (assembly GCA_024085815.1). Taxonomy (NCBI): domain Eukaryota; kingdom Viridiplantae; phylum Streptophyta; class Magnoliopsida; order Asterales; family Asteraceae; genus Flaveria; species Flaveria linearis. The sequence goes on from CM044005.1 coordinate 26,310,459, forward strand.
AACCTTTGTGGGAGGGGGAGAAGGCTACAAATTGTTCAAAGTTACAAGCCGCCACTAGTTTCTTGACATGGAAATCACTGTTTAATGTGTCCACTGCTGCTTATAACTATAATATTTCTATGGTTAATTCATTGTTGCCTGAAGAGAATAAGCTCCCGAAAAATTTCTACGAAACAAAGAAGAGTTTAGAAAAGTTAAGCCTTTCGTATGAAAGAATTGATGTTTGCAAAAATCATTGCATGTTATTCTATAAGCAAGACAAGGCATTGACACAATGTAAACACTGTAAGGAATCTTGTTATAAGAGTGACCGGAATAAGGTAGTTTTCAAACTAGTGGTAGAGGTGTTGGTCAGGGAAGTAGTCAAGGTAGTGTTCAAACTAGTGGTAGAGGTGTTGGTCAGGGAAGTAGTCAAGGTAGTGTTCAAACTAGTGGTAGAGGTGTTGGTCGAGGAAGTGGTCAAGGTAGTTTTCAAGCTGGAGGTCGAGGTGTTGGTCTAGGTGCTAGTCGAGGTAGTGGTCAAGTTGGTGATCGAGGTTTTGGTCAAGATGGTGGTCAAGTTGGTGATCGAGGTGTTCGGTGAAATAGTGGTATAGGTAGTAGTGATACCATTGGATTAAATTCACATGAACATCAGGATGTCGATGTTCCTTTTCCCAATGAGGGTAGTGACGATGACGAGTCTACTTTACATGCTGCTCCGGCGAGACGCGGACGTGCTTCCCATGTCCAAGTACCCGAACTGATGAACCGTGAGTGGATTTGGATTGAAGAAGGGGAGTAAGTAGCTATATATTAATATTGTATTTTTATGTATGTAGAAAAATGTTACTAATGTGGTTTTGCATTCATTGCCTTCATTTTGTAGGTTTAGTAATCAACAGACATCTACCCGAATTATTGGAGTAATCTTAAAGGCTTTATGGAACGGTCCATGTGATAGTTGGAGAGATGTTCCTAATGAGGAGAAGACACGGTTATTTGAGCGTTTCCATGTATGTGTGTGTGATTGTGTTTGTGTACTTAGACAAATTTTATAAAAATTATTAGACCATTTTTGCATTTACTAAAAGTTTTTTTTCAGTGGGAGGAGAAATGGAGTACACAAATTTATAGGTGCTGGGAGAAATGCATTGCTAGTAAATTTCCTGATTTGTTGCGTAGGGTACGAGATGAAGCCAAAGCAAGGGCAAGAGAAAAGGATTTAGAAGTTGGGGATGATATGTCTGTTCTTATCGCCTTTAAACCACCATGGATAAGAAGCGAGACATGAAAACAAATGATTGACATTTGGAACACACCTGAATGGAAAGCAAAATCTCAAAAGAATAGTGATATTAGAAGTAAATCAATCGGAGGAAAACATACACTTGGATCTCAAACCTATGTGACAGCAAAAAGAAAGGCGGTAAAAAATGTGAATTAATCTTTTTTAGTATATATTCATGGTCAATATTATAATATTATTAACTTCTAAATTCTACCCTCTAGGCTAAGATGCTTGGGCGTGAACTAACACCTCATGAGATGTGGAAGCAATCACATTGTAGGAAAGGAAGTAGGCCGTTGGATAAGTATCTAAGTCGTAGCCATTCGTTGGATTCGAACTTTGATTTGGAAGGTAATGATGAAGAAGAAATCTGGACTGGGTTGACGAAAGGGTAAAGGAGACTTGGGTAAGTGTACTTGTTAGAATCCAAAAAATATATTTCGAAAGAAAACGAACAACTTTTTAATACAATGAATTTAAATAATGTAATTACGTGTTTATACCAATAGGTTAAATACGAAGGATATCTTGTGGAGAAGTACGGGAAAGAAGCTAGCAAAAATGTCGAGTTTGACGACGATTTATGGTCACGAGCTGCTGGGGGAAAGAATAGAGGAAAAGTGTACGGGTTAAACAATATTAGTGACCCACATGTACATGGTAGACAAGATCCCGAGGTATGTTTATTCTTATAGTTTGGAGTAATTTAGTGTTTGGACATGGTTATGAAAGAAAAGTATTTGTTGAAGTATTATGAAATTCTTATACATATTCGATTAATGGGAACATGAAGTAAGTGGTTAGATATGATTATATTGTTTTATGTAATTAATTTGGCTAGTGATAAAGTTTGAATTTAGCATTTATATATCACTTTTTATAATTCTGAATTTTTGTATTTATGTGTTCGTTGTTTTATAGATTAAAAAGTGTTACGAGGTTATCAAGGAACTTGTCAAGGAAAAAGAAGAAGAGAAAGAAGAGAAAGAAAGGTTAAAGGGGATTATTGCAGAGTTGGTGACTGATAATGAAAAATACAAGGTGGAGAAAGAGGATATGCTCAATAAGATGACAAACATTGAAGATATGTTGAAAAATCTAGTTCGAAGATAGGCTATTAACACTTTATTTTGACTCTATGCTGTTTATTATGTTATGATAATTTGGGTTATTTGACGGTTTTAACTTGTAATGTTTTGGGAATGTTTTGCATACTTTTGAAATTTCTATGATTGGATAAATTTTATAGTATTCAAGTTTTTAATATAAAGTGACAGGTCAAAACGAGTATCAAAAATGACATTCTTAGTTATTTTGATCACTAGCCATTTGTTCTCAAATTAGTGGCAAAACCGGTAGAAAAAATGGCGGTCTCAAATTGGTGGCAAAATCCCAATCATAAAATGGTAGCAATTGTTAGTACCCAAGTAGCAAAATAAACAAACAAACAAACATACCCAGTGTATCCCGCTGAAGAGCAGGGTCTGGGAGGGGTATATGGTGGCAAGTCTTTCCTCTATCTTGAAAGATAGAGAGACCGCTTCCGAAGAGACCTCCGACTCGATAACAAAGGCAATAACCATAACAATCATAATACAAAGCATACAACACAAAGATAGATATCACATGAAGAATTAGATAATGCGCTCATAAAAAAACGGCATGTAACACCCCAAAAAGGGTAGATGTGGAACACTACACCCAACGTGTGGGGTACGACCATATGTCACCGTATACCCTTCCCACCCACAAAACCCACTAAAAGTCCTTAATTTTAATTCTACGCCTCCACTCACTTCTATCCTCGATCATGTTCTCAGAAAGATGCAAGTCTATCATATCCCTCCTAATAACCTCGTCCCAAGTCAACCTAGGTCTACCTCTACTCCTCCTACCCTCTAAGCTGATGTTCTCTACTACTCGGACAGGTGCTAACATCGTTCTCCTCTTCACGTGCCCAAACCATCTTAATCTTCCCTCTCTTATTTTTTCTGTGATACGAGCCACCTCTAGCTTCTGGCGAAAGACGTCGTTTCTTATCCGATCCAATCTTGTGTGTCCACACATCCACCTCAGCATTCGCATTTCTGCGACCTCTATTTGTCTCTCTTGCGATTTCTTTATGGCCCAACAGTCTGTGCCGTATAACATAGCTGGACGTACTGCCACTCTGTATAGTTTTCCTTTTAGTTTTGCTGGGAACCTCTTATCACATAAAATCCCTGATGCTGCTCTCCACTTGCACCATCCTGATTGTACATGGTGTGCTACATCGCTGTGTATCTCTCCATCTTCCTGTACGTACGAGCCAAGGTATTTGAACCTAGACATCCGGGGGACCGCCATGCCCTGGATACTGATTTGGGTGTCCTCTTCGGCCTCACCACTAAAGTTACAATGCATGTATTCTGTCTTAGAGCGACTTATCCTTAAGCCCCTGCGTTCTAGTGCTGCTCTCCACTGTTCTAATCTCTCGTTAAGCACCGTCTTAGATTCTGATATTAAGACAATATCATCCGCAAACAGCATACACCTTTGGGACTGGCTCTTGTATAGACTTGGTCATCTCGTCCAACACTACTGTGAAGAGGAATGGGCTCAATGCCGATCCTTGGTGGAGTCCTACTTCCACCGGGAAGTAGTCTGTGTCTCCGACAGGTGCTCGTACACACGTTTTTGCCCCGTCATACATATCCTGTATTATTTTGATATACCTCTTTGGTACCCTTCTAATTCGTAGACTTTCCCAGATGAGTTTCCGCGGCACACTGTCATAAGCTTTTTCTAGGTCAATGAATACCATATGCAGGTCTCTTTTCTTTTCTCTATATTTCTCCATTATCCTCCTTATGACGTGTATAGCTTCTGTTGTAGAGCGTCCTGGCATAAATCCAAATTGGTTTACTGCTATCTGAGTTTCTCGTCTAATTCTCGTGTCAACAATTCTTTCCCATAGCTTCATCGTGTGACTCAATAGCTTTATTCCTCTGTAATTTGCGCAACATTGGACATCTCCTTTTTTCTTATATATGGGGACTATGACACTGCTTCTCCACTGCTCTGGCATCTTTCCTGTCTTAAAGATAGTGTTGAATAAGTCCGTTAGCCATTGTAGGCCCTCATCTCCAAGGCACTTCCACACTTTAATCGGAATATTGTCCGGCCCCACCGCCTTAGCCCTTCCCATTTTCTTCAAAGCTCTCTTAACTTCATCGACTGTGATGCTTCTACAATAACACTTGTTTTGTTGCGTCGTTTGAGTTGTTTCATCGATCTCCGTTTGTTGATTATGGTTCGTTATGTTGAAGAGGTTATCGAAGTAAGTTTTCCATCTCCCCTTGATGTCTTTCTCCCTCACCAAAACCTTTCCATCCGCGGCCTTTATAAACTTCACCAATCTCAAGTCCTGTCTACTACGTTCCCTTGCCTTGGCAATCTTAAACATGTCATGTTCACCCTCTTTCGTCTCTAATCGCTTATACATCCTCTCGTATGCTGTGTTCTTTGCCTCTGACACAGACTTTTTCGCCTCTCGTTTTGCCTCTTTGTATTTATCTTTTAGCTCTGCTCGTTCTTCCTCATTATTACAGCGTAAAAGCTCTCTAAAACTTTGTTGTTTAATTCTTATCTTCTCCTGTACATCTTCGTTCCACCACCAGGATTCCTTATGACCGATTGTCCTATTTGTTGTAGTCCCAAGCGTTTCTTTAGCTGCTTGAATGACTCTAGTTGCCATAGCCTCCCACTTTTGGTTGGCGTCTTCCTGTGGCCCACTCATGTTCATTGGTATGATTTTATCTCTAAAGATGGTAATCTTTTCGTCTTTGAGTTGTCCCCATCTGATCGTAGGTCTACTTCTCTTAGTTGGTTGGACAATTGCTCTCTTCAGTCGTAGATCTGCCACCAACATGTGATGTTGAGTGACTACTGTCTGTCCCGGTATTGTCTTGCAGTCCTTCCATGAGCTACGATCTTCTCTCCTCATCAGCAAATAATCTATCTGTGTGTGTCTCCCGCCGCTGCTAAACGTAATTAGATACGATTCTCTTTTCTTGAAAAACGAATTTATGATGCTTAGTTCATGCGCTAATGCAAAGTCAAGAAGCTCCCTACCGATGTCATTCCTCAGACCATACCTAAAGCCTCCATGCACCAACGGGAAATGATCGTTGTCCTTATCGATATGCCCATTAAAATCTCCTCCTATGAATATTTTTTCTTCTCGGGGTATGTCTCCCATAACGTGATCTAAACTCTCCCAGAACTTCTTTCTTTCCGTATCCCCTAATCCAACTCGCGGTGCATACGCACTAACTACAGCCACTACCTCGTCTCCTATTACTATCCTTAACAACATAAGTCTATCATCGATTCTTCTAACCTCCACTACATTATCCTGAAGTTCTTTAGCAACTAAAAACCTACTCCATTTTTTGTTCCATCTGACCCTGAATACCATAGTTTATACCCATTACACTCCTTTGCCCTCCCACCTCGCCATCTAGTCTCCTGGAGCACGCTATCTGAACCTTACGGCTCCTTAACACATCTATTATCTCTAATAACTTACTAGTAAGTGTTCCTACATTCCACGATGCCACTCGTAATTTATAACCCTTATTCCCTGTAGTTGCATCTCTCGTCACCGTACATGATCTCGGGGCAACATAATGTCTCCTGTTATCTATTATACCTCACTCACCCAGCGTGACAAGAAATACCTTAAAAAAGAGGATGCCACACTAATAAAGCATAAACAAAAGCAGTCACACACGCAATGTTCAACAAAACACAGACGAACAAAATTACAACTAGCAACAGAAATATATCAAATCACAAGACAATGTGACTGACACAATCAAATCCCTATTTAAAAGCAGATTGCTGGTACCCCTAACCCAGCCAATCAGTCCAATCTAAACAATTTAAAATCAGAACAAGTAGCTATTTAAAATCAGAAGCAGAGATATAAACTAACAATCAGACTAGAAGCAGGGATATAAACTAACAATCAGACTAGAGGCAGAGATATAAACTAACAATCAGAACAATCAGTCCAAACGAAAAAATATAAATAGAGCAGACTAGAAGCAGAGATAAAACCCGAGACGGAACGATCTCACCCAAATTACATGAACAAGTAGCTATTTAAAATCAGAATGCTGGTACCCCTAACCCAGCAAAACAATCTAACCTAACAGATATAAACTAAAGGTATAGTTAAAGATATAATGTAAGACGAGTAAAAACAGATATGGAAACCCGAGACCAAGTAGCAAAATGATGGCTATAATTAGTGTCTAGTGGTCGCAAAATGGTGGTAAAATGTTGGTCGCAAAATCGTAGCAAAAAACCTACAAATATAGACGGTCGCAATATTTTATATAGGTTTTTATGGTCGCTACAACCAGGTCGCAAACTATGTTAGTGGTCGCAAATTGGTGGCAACAGGGCAACTGCCACCATCGTTTTTCCCACCGCGATTTTAGTGGCAAAATGGTCGCAATAGAGCAATTGCTACCATTTTGCGACCAAATGTGTGGTGGCAAAAACTCTGTTTCGCCAGGCTAGCAATATTTAATGATTGAACATATATTCGACATTACATGGTAGCTACGAGGTCCAACTAATCACAACACACAAGTAAAATGCCATAAGTTTACAAGGATCAAACGTGTTTATAAGTGTAATATTTATAATGTAACATGTTTTACCCAAAAGTGTGAAAATAATAAAATGGGTATAGAAATACTCACTTGGCAAATGAATATAAGTATGACGATTAATAGAGGAATAATAGTCGTCGTTTCAACGTAAATCGTCACAATGCACCTAAGAATATATATATATGTTTATATAATTTAAGTTAATAATAAGGTTAACGATTTAACGCGAACTTTGGTAATAGAATTTGGGGATTTTATAAAGTTAATAAATCCTTAAAAATACCACTCATGAAATTTATAAAATTTATTGTAAGGTAATTGATCTTTTGTAAATAACTTGTATATTTCGTTATAAATATTTTCGGATATTATAAATATCATTGAAAACTCTAATCACGGAAAGCATAAGGTCTATTAATAATTTAATAACTTAAACCATCACATAAATAAATTTTATAAAGATTTATTTAGGTTAACATTGGTAAAAAATTTTGAAAATAAAATGTTACAAAAGGTTTTCCAAGAAATAATTTTACAGAAAAGGTTTAGATAATTAAAAAAATATATTAGGAGGTTGGGAAAATTATTTTTATATTTAATATAAGTTTTTTATAATTAATTTAGGGCTAAAAAGCCCCTTTTAAAAAAAATAGAGGGTGCCCGGTTCGAACCCGGGACCTCTTAGTTTGGAGGTGAGTGGGGAACCAGTGAACCAAGGCCGCGGCCGCGGTATCACTTGGTTCCCAATTCTTTTAAACACACCCCGCAATCCATCCCCAACCATATGAACCCTAGAAACGATTTGATCCAAATTGAACACCGAATCAGTGTTGTTAACAGTTTAGATCATGGGGCTTTTGTTACCCTTGTAAAAACGAATCCAAAGAGTGTTTAATTACCCGAAATGATTTGGAGATCGAGGAAACGAGTTCGAGTAGCTCACAGCCTGGGCACGATCTGGAAATCGATGTGTATGTGTGTTTAGAATCAAATTGAGGTTACAGAGAGTTTGTATGTTCGATTTAGAAGGTTTGCCCTCTATTTTATAGGGGTAATTTATGCGAATGAGTTCAATTCAATTTGATTTTTGAATGGGGTAAGCGGGTTCGATTTTAAACCTGTAAACGAGGTAATTTTTCAAATTGTGTAGGGCCATATGTTCGGATCCTTGACGCGAGGCTGTCGGAAGCTTTTAATTTGGGTTAAACCGCGCTATTTTGTCTTTTTGGAGCTCGCCGAAGCTCGACCGGCGGTGGCCGGAGCGGTGGCCGGGAAATCGCGGTGGGGGCTGGGTTTAAACTAAGTTACACATTTAGTCCCTGCGGTTATTCTTTTTGTTAATTTATGCACAAAACTTTCCATTTAAGTTTTTAATTTGACCCAAAGGCCCCTATACTTATTTAAATGCACTTTTATAAATTATAACAACATTATTATTTTTATTATTATTATTATTATTATTATTATTATTATTATTATTATTATTATTATTATTAGTTATTGTTATTAGTTTTATAATTAAACTATTATTATTATTATTATTAGTTATTATTATTATTTTTATAATTAAATTATTATTATTATCATTATTATTATTATTATTTTATTAATAAAACTAACTTTAAATTATCTCAAAATTACGAGATATTACACAGAACTACGTCTAAATTTGGATCTGTTAGAAGAACGAAGAATGATAGCAGCTATCCGGGAAGCAGGACACAAGAAAGAAGTAGAAAGGTATTCCAATTCCAGGGTAAAGAAACAGTCTTTCAGGCAAGGGGACTATGTTCTGCGGAGAAATGAGGCAAGCCGAATCGAAAGTCAGGGAAAGCTCGGACCTCGTTAGGGAGGTCCCTAACAGATAATTGAAGTTGGAAGAAATGGAGCTTATAAAATAGCAAGATTGGACGGAACGCCCATACCACGAACTTGGAATGGAGCTCAGCTCTGGTGATGCTGCGTGTAGTAAAACAATAGGTAAAAATGTTGTAACTCATTTTTCCTTGAAATGAAGATGCATGCGAGCACCAGCAGTTACATCAGATTAACGAAGTTTTCTTTTGAAACACTCAATTCCATGCTAACTATGAAACCAAGTCGGCACATGAATGGAAACCAAAAGTGAAATAACACTGCGACTATTTAGCAAAGCCTACAGGCAAAGTAATAAGCAGCTAAACAACCTAGAAAGATAAAACCAAGACAATCAAACGAAACCATGACAGGTTATACCAAGAACAAACAAATAGACAAATTTAGCTCGTTCCCAAACTTTGATGATAAACATCATTATTCGCAACCAAATCATGAAGAGAAACAAAAATATTACTCACAATATGGCTATACTATGACGAGCAACCAACGTCATTTGAAGTAAATATTCTCATTTCGAGAAATAACAAGAGTTGAAGAAATGGCCCCCAATAACCTAAGCAATGCGCAAAGTCTCCAAATCGTAAACATAGTCACATCACGACCGCGGCTGAAACCAGGGGCAATAGCCACGGTCGAGGGTTGGTCATACCAAACGCACATGAGGTTAAAAAGGGGGAATGAGATGCTAACAACAACCAAGGAAACATCACAACAAAAGGCTAGGAACCGTAACCATAGCCCAGCCACGGCCTAAGGCCACTACAACAAGCGAGTCGGGGCCTAAGGTCGCTACAACAAGCGAGCCGTGGCATAAGGCTCCTACAAGAAGCGAGCCGCGGCCTAAGGTCACTACAACAAGCGAGTCATGGCCTAAAGCCCCTACAACAAGCGAGCCGCGGCCTAAGGCCACTACAACAAGCGAGCCGCGGCCAAGGGGGCAATGCCCAGTCGAGCAGCGGCAAGGGGCCCCCTACAGCTAACCAAGCCGCGGCCCAAGGTCTTCAGCACTATCCAAGCTATGATAAAAACCAGTCGAGTCAAATCTTGACAAAACACACATGATAAACCCAAACATCATCCATAAACGCAAACATACAAGCATAGCATCACTAGCAAAATAACAAAGAACATTACAAGAGTTAAAGTACAAACTTCGAAAATATTACATCAACACAAAAGAGAAATCCAGACAAATCATTTAAACACCAGTAGGGCCCGGGGCAGAGGGGCCAAAAAGGATTTAATCTCCTCAAGAGCGGAATCACACATAGCATCAATTGTCTTGGCCATGGGGAAGACAGCATTGTCAAACCGTTCAGACTCGACTCGAAGCTTCCTAAGCGCATTCCTGTCAAAGTTCTTGGCATCCCCAGGTTTCTTGCCAAGCAGCAAGGCGGACACCGTCTGATAAACCCGCATTATAACCCACCTTGTCGGAGAGACTATTGATGATAGCTAGAATATCAAGACACTCGTCACTGTCATAAATCTTATTAAAAGCCAAACCAATACCATCCGAGATAAGCCACCTTCTTTCAGCTGTAAGTCGTGCAACCTGCTGCTCTAGTACCGATATGCGGTCCTCGGAGGTCTTCTTGTTCTCTCTTAATTCAGAAGAAAGACGTTTCACAGCCGCTTGTTGAATACAAAGCTCCTCACGGACACCACCAAGGTCCCATGTAAGTTTCACTTTACTAGCATCAGCAGAAGCACAACGAGTTTTGAGAGAAGCAGCTTGGACATCTATTGCTTGAAGTTACGGATCTCCCTAACACTTTCGACCCAACGCCCATGAATTTCAACAAAAGAGAAAAGTCCATTCACTATGGTAGAACAACCGGCATTTGACAATTCTCTATTCTTCAAACATTCCCCATGATAAAACTCGGCAGGAGTACGCAAAGCAAACATAAACTCCTGACATGATTCTGGTGTCCTAAACACCAAACCATTTGTCAAATCCTAGTTAGGAACAAATCACTCACCCATATCCAAGCTTGTGTCCTCAACAGAGGCAGCAACCTTCCCTTTCCCAGAGTCACCTTGCCCATTAGCAAACCGGCCACTCGAATCGGACGAAAAAGGAATGGCTAGTTCCCTAAACCAACTGGCCACCAACGTCAACCCTAGTCGCGGCCGAGGGTCCTCCCTCGCAAGCCGTAGCCGAAACAGAGTAGGGGGATGATCCCCTCGGTTTCAGCCCAGGTCCGCCTAGTCCTTTTCGGGGAACAACTTTTAGTGGATCACCCAAATATGCAGGATCGCTGTAAACCTTACGCTTGTGAGAAAGAGGAGGTAAAGATTCCCCTGGTTGAACCACATAATCAGTCGTGGTTTCCAATATGGGTCGAGAACCCTCAGGTAGAGGTTCAACTTGTTCTGTGACGTCCTCTTTGGCAGACAACTTCATACGCTCAAAAAGCCCCATACCTTCACAAGTCAACAAGGAAAGAAACCCTATACATACAATTAGAAGCATGATAACAAACGACAAAGCGTAACAGGGAGAGCACTTACGTTTTCCTCGGTTAGTCATGAACGGAAGCATATTAGGATCAGTCTATTGGCGACTAATTGTTAGGACCGTGTACGTACGGAGTACTAACTGATTCTCCGTTATACCGGATCAAATAGTGCGGAATCCTATTTGATTGGTGATCCAATTAGGGAGAACGAAATCAAGATCAATCCTAACGATTAGAAAACGTTAAGAATGGTATAGGAATGATCTGGGACGTTCTATGAACTTGGAATGGACGATCTGGACGTTCTGGGTCGACTAGGGTTTCAAGCATTCGAAGTGTTACGTTTTTCCACGAATTAAGTGGTATTTATAGGTTACAGCTATCAGTCGTACGACTGAGCCAGGCGACTGGCTCAGTCATGCGACTGAGTCATACGATTGATTCATTCGGACGACTGAGTCAGTCTTATGACTCAATCGTACGATTGACTCAATCTCCTGGTTCAATCGTGTGACTGGTCCATTCGCATGGTCCAGTCGTGCGACTGAATCAGATAACTTAGTTAAACACATTCTTGAACCTTTAATGGTTTAGAACTATGTCTAACAACTGTAAGCCTATATAACATTTTCATATATGTGTGTAACAATAAACAATATAGATAGATATAAAATTAAACAACCAATACACATATATAGAAGAGTTTCTTATTCAATTGATCAAACATTACATAAGTGTTACAAGAAAAGAAAGTCTATTACATTTAAGCTCACTAGACTAGAACTGGAGACATGTGTACCAACACTAATACCAGCCATCACAAGAAAGTGTTCAGAATAGCAGCGAAGGGAGTATGCTTAGATTTTAGGAGATCATATGCAGATGAGTTATACGTGCCATTTTCGGGGAAAGGAACTGGAATACACTTACCGGTTGCTAACCAATTCATCTTAAAGGGCACTACCCGGGCAGAGACAAAGAAAAAGTGATCTTTCCAATGTTTCAAGCTAGTAAAAGTTCGTGACACGATAAGAGGATGAGGTGTTTTTCTCTTTTCAAAGGTTAATCACTCACCAACCCTAGTCAACTTGTAAAACACCCTAAAAAGATTTACCTCAGGCTCCAAGTTAAGATGTAACGCCCCGAAATTTCCCGAAACAAGCTATTTAATAATAATGGGCCTTTAAGGGTTAATTTAAGAAAGAAAGGTAAATTAGTAGACTATAGACCAAATTAACCTTAATGGGCCATATTTTGATGGGTTTAAGGGCTGATTAAGAGCCCTTAAACAATGCATGATCAGCTCCATTCTAGCATTTCAATCCTAGCCCCCAAATTCGTAGAGAGAAAAAGTTGAGAGAGAAAGTGAAGAAAACTTAAGATTTGGAGCTTGAAAGGTTGGAAGATTGAAGATCTGGGTGATTGGTGCATCAAATCCTAAGAAAAGAGCAACAAAACCAGGTAAGAATCGACCTCTAAACCCTTCTGTTGATCAAACCCGGATTCTAGGGTTTTGGGTTTTGAAAAGTTTCAAAGAAACACATAAAGGTCAAATTTTTACGTATGAAAATGAGTAAAAAGGTTAGATATAACTTCATGGATGGTAAACCAAGGATTTGGATGTAAAAAGTTAAGATTTTGGGATAAAAACGGGCTGGTTCTTAGTTTCTGTTCATCCAGCGAAACTGGGCCCCGATCCAGCGAAACTGAGTATTCATCCAGCGAAACTGTTCATTTATCCAGCGAAACTAAAGGATTTCTAGCGAAACTACAGTTTCCCTGATAATTTCGCTAAGTACTTAGGCTGACCTATAGACATTGCGAAACTAGGAAATTCCAACGAAAGTTGGGCGCTCATGGCAGCGAATCTGTCCAGCGAAACTGGCAGAAGTGCTGCCCAGCGAAACTGGTAGCGAAACTGCCAGCGAAACTGGCAGCGAAACTACCAGCGAAACTGTCAGTGAAATTATGAAGAAAATGAAGTTTTTGTGTATTAACTTTCGTGCAGCTCGTGTATTCAGGCTATAGCTTAAGTGACCTAGAATTTAAGCTATTTGGATAAGTTCAGGTGAGTTCTAGATCCCTTATTTTATACATGTTTTAAATGTTTTGGGGCGATATGCATACTAAAATACATACTTTTATGATCAGTTCGTTTAAAGTAAAGTTTTATATACTATCTTATATGGGAAATGGGGTTTTCTAATGAATTGATAACGTGCTTTTCTTATTATGATATGACCTTTGTAGTAATGAATTGTCTTGTAATGTGTTGTGTTATATTATGTATAACTTAAACATCAAAGTGAAACGTAAAGAAAGGTTATTGGGCCCATAACATGTACCGGGATAAAGTAAAGCCTTGCAAGCATTGGATAAAGGAGGGTTGCATTTGTTGTGCCCTCACCCGGATAAAGTAAATGCTCGAACAGGCAGGTCAGTAAGGCCTGGATTGGCATGACAATAATGGCCTGATTGGGTATGACAGTAAGTCCTAAATTGGCGTGTCGATAAAGTCCTGTGTTTATCATAGGCACCGATAGTGACAGAGAATTGACGGATAAAGAAGAATAATAATTAACACGTAATGATAAAGTATCGATAAAGTGATAGCTCGTGTGTACTGATGTTCTGATAGATGGTGATTATTTTCAACTACTAATGCTATCACTTTTTACAAAAGTTATTTAACAAAGTAAACCTAGAATTCACTCAGCGAAGCTGACTTTTGTATGCTTATCAGTTGACAGGTGAGAGTTAGGGCTTATGGGATGGGAGCATGGGACTGAAGCTTCTTGGCATCTAAATAATGGCATCCCTGATGAAGAAGAATTTAAGAGGACTTTAAAGAGCTTTTGATGTTTAAAGTCAATGTTTATATTTTAATTTAACTACGTTGTAATGAATTGAAATTACCGTGTCTTTCCGCTGCAATATATATTTATACATATATAAGTAAATGATTGCTTTAAGTCTATGTTTTGCTATGAATGACCAACTGTGAGGTTCCCTGGGAAAGGGGGCCTTGCAAGTTGGTATCAGAGCCAATGTTTAAGAGATTTGGGAACAACATTTTTATAAACCTAAACTTAAACAGATAATGGGACCAAGTGTCAAGGATGCCAGTCCAAGAAGCTCCATGCCAGGAGGTAACAAAATATGTTGTAAGTATTATTCTGATGGGGAATGCCTTCTTATTTAAGCTAGAATCGAGGGTATGATAATATTATCTATGGTAACTATCTGAATTTATGTGACTTATCCGTGCATAGAATAGTTATAGTAGGTTCTAGTGTTAGTGTGGTTCAGAAAAGGAAAGTTTAGGGCACGAGAAGTTCTGTAAGTAGTTAATCACAACTGGCCACTGTTATTAAAAATTTACAAAAATTGTCGTGAACTGAACTTGCCTTGAAAGACCATATTAACATTCTGAATCTTATAGGAAGTAGAAAGAATGGCACCAAAGAAAGCAGTTCCAGCTATGGTCACCCGGAGAAGCACTAGGGGAAGGCCCCCTACTTAGGCAAAAGAAACTGCAAGTGAAACTGCAAAACCGACCAAAAGGTCAACCAGAAAGCCGGTTTACAAACCGGTTAAGGAGGAGCTTGAGTTAGAAACGGGAGCCGAAGGGCCTACCACTGACCATGCAAGGCTGAAGGAAACGGTAAAGGAAGCTATCGCCCAAGAGGTGCACCAGATCCTATCTGGAGTGATGCCCACTCTGCTTGCGGAGGTTGTGGAGCAGGTTAAGGGCGATGGTAAAAAGGGTACGGCTTCAGAGAGGGTTGATAAGAAGAAAGCGGTCAAGACTGAGGAAGTGAGCGAGGAGGAAGATCATCTGGGTAACAATGACGATTCTGAGGTTGAAGAGGTGGCAAAGGGGTGTAGCTATGGGGCTTTTCAGAGGTGTAAGCCCCCAACATTTGATGGAACTGGTAACGCTACTACTGCTCAGCGTTGGATCAGGGAAATGGAAGCCGTGCTGAGGATCAGCGAGTGCCGGGAAAACCAAAAGGTGAAGTTTTCTTCCCATTCCCTTTTGGATCCAGCACTGTGTTGGTGGGATAACATCATTGAGTCTTACAGGGAGGAGGCTATTAAGAGGATGAAATGGCCGGAAATGAAGAGGTTGGTGATAGAGGAGTACTACCCGGAAAGAGATCTTGACAAGATTGAACAAGAGTTTGTGAGTTTGGAGGCTAGAAACATGACACATCAGGAGTACACTACAAAATTTAACGAAATGGCACGTCTGGTGCCTGACTTGGTGACTCCCGAATCTAAGAGGATCAAGAGGTACATACAAGGGTTGCCTCTGGACATTCGTAGAGACATGGTCACTGCCCGACCTAGTACTTTTAGGTCAGCAGTGGACCTCAGTGGAAGGTTGTACGATCATCGCAGGCCAGTGATAGTGGGTGAGACGAGGAAAGTTTGGAATAATAATGGGAAGAGGTATGGAAATAGTAACCATCAACCGGGAAACAAGAAAGCAAGAGTGGATGCAAAACAAGTGATTGTGAAGGGGGTCGAGGGAGTTAAGAATTGTGGGAAGTGTGGGAGGAGGCGATCCCGGGGAGTGCCGAGTGGGTAGCTATGGGTGCTACCGGTGTGGGAAAACTGGTCACATGGCTAGAGAATGCCCGGAAGTGAACGAGTGCTTCAACTGCCACGAGTCGGGGCACTACAGCAGGGATTGCAAGAAAGTTAAGCCGGGAAGCTCAGGAACAAACGGGGATAATGACAAGGGGGATGATGGAAAGCCCAAGGTCAAGGCAAGGGATTTCACTATGAACAAGAAGGAGGCAAGGAAAGACCTGGACGTGGTGTCAGGTATGTTCCTTGTCAATGGTGTTTGTGCCTCCATATTATTTGATAGTGGTGCCAGTAAGAGTTTCGTATCTGTATCCTTCTGTGCTACACTAGATATCCAAACTAAGGAAATAGATGATGCTTTTGAGGTAGAAACGGCCGATGGTAAGTCAATTAGAATAGTAAAAATGTTAGAGGATTGCCACATTAAACTATGAGGTCATTACTTTCCCGCACAATTGTTTGCCATGCCCTTAGGAGGTTTCGATGTCGTACTAGGGATGGATTGGTTAGCTGCCCATGATGCTAACATAGTATGCCAGCAAAAGATGATCCGATTAACGGCTCCGGGTGGTAGTCCGGTTACGATATACGGTGATAACGATTGCAAGGTTCCAAGGATCATTTCCATGATCAAGGCGGAGAAATGTATGAGGCGTGGGTGCGGAGCTTATCTAGCTTATGTCAAGGATGTCAAAGATAAAGTGAAAGAGTTGTCCGATATACCAGTGGTGCGGGACTTTCCTGACGTATTCCCGGAGGATCTACCAGGGGTACCACCGGATAGGGAGATAGAGTTTTAGATTGATTTACTGTCGGGAGCCCAGCCCATTGCCAAAGCACCCTGCTGCCTAGCCCCGTTCGAGATGAAGGAGCTCATGTCACAACTACAAGAACTTCTTGACAAAGGTTTCATTAGGCCCAGCATTTCTCCATAGGGTGCTCCAGTGTTGTTTGTGAAAAAGAAGGATGGCAGCATGAGGATGTGTATAGATTACAGGGAATTGAATAAGCTGACCGTGAAGAATCGATACCCTCTACCCAGGATAGACGATCTGTTTGATCAGTTGCAAGGGGCAAGATGGTTCTCCCGAATAGACCTCCAATCCGGATATCATCAACTGAAGGTAAGGGAGCAAGATATCCCAAAGACGGCTTTCCGAACGCGCTATGGACACTATGAGTTTCTGGTTATGTCTTTCGGGCTAACCAATGCTCCTGCGGCATTTATGGACTTAATGAATCGCGTGTGTCGCCCGATGTTGGACAGATCAGTAATAGTCTTCATTGACGATATCTTGATATACTCAAAGAACGAAGGAGACCACGCTTGTCATATCAAGGAGGTGTTAGAAACATTACGAAAGGAGAAACTGTATGCGAAGTTCTCTAAATGTGCATTCTGGCTATGGGAGGTGCAGTTTTTAGGGCACGTTATAAATTCCGAGGGAGTTATGGTTGATCCAGCAAAAGTTGAAGCAGTTACGCAATGGAATTCCCAAAGGACGCCATCCGAAATCCGTAGTTTCTTGGGATTGGCTGGCTATTATAGAAGGTTCATCAAAGATTTCTCAAAGATAGCTTCCCCATTAACAAGGTTAACAAGGAAGAACGTGGTGTTCGACTGGGGAAAAGAACAGGAAGATGCATTTCAGGAATTGAAGGATAGATTAACCAAAGCTCCTGTACTAACCCTACCGGAGGGAGATGAAGACCTGACGGTATACTCCGACGCCTCTTACTGCGGGTTAGGCTGTGTATTAATGCAAAGAGGAAAGGTTATAGCTTACGCGTCCAGAAAACTAAAGGACACGGAGGTTAATTACCCGGTTCATGATTTGGAACTTACTGCAGTAGTGTTCGCATTGAAAATATAGAGACATTATTTGTATGGAACTAAGTGCACCATATTTACCGACCACAAAAGTCTGAAATATTTCTTTGAATAGAAAGACCTAAACATGAGACAGAGGAGGTGGTTGGAGCTGATAAAGGATTACGACTGTGAAATCCATTACCACCCGGGTAAGGCAAATGTGGTAGCCGATGCCCTGAGCCGAAAGGAAGGATATGAACCAATCCGAGTGAAGGCGTGCCAACTAGTAGTGACCCCAGATGTTATGAGGTGGATAAGCAAAGCTCAAATGGACGCTTTAAAAGAACAACAAATCAAGAAAGAAAGGATGGTGGGAAAAGTAGATGAATTGGTAGAGAACACCTTGGGTGTTAAGACCTTCCACGGCAGGATATGGGTTCCAAGGCATGGCGACTTGCGAGAAAAGATTATGGATGAAGCGCACAAAACCCGCTACTCAATACACCCAGGAGCAAATAAGATGTACCACGACTTGAAGAAAGATTATTGGTGGCCTGGGATGAAGAGGGATGTAGTTGCATATGTAAATAAATGTCTCACGTGCCTACAAGTGAAGGTTAAGCACCAAAGACCTTATGGTTATGTTCAGCCATTAGAAGTACCAAAATGGAAGTGGGAACATGTTACCATGGAATTCATCACTAAATTACCACGCATGACAAAAGGCCACGACGCGATAAGGGTGATAGTTGACAGACTGACTAAGAGTGCGCATTTCCTGCCAATCAAGGAAGCAATTAGTTCAGAAAAGCTTGCTGAACTGTTTATCCGAGAAATTGTGGCTCGGCATGGTATGCCCGTATCGATCGTTTCAGATAGAGATACGCGGTTCACCTCAAAGTTTTGGAAAAGGTTCAATGAAGAAATGGGCGCGAGGTTGCATGTTAGCACCGCATGCCACCCGCAGACCGATGGGCAATCAGAAAGAACGATCCAGACACTGGAAGATATGCTTCGGGCATGCGTTATCAAATTCGGCGGTAACTGGGATGATCATTTGCCACTAGCAGAGTTCTCTTATAACAACAGCTACCACGCCAGCATTAAGATGCCCCCATATGAGTTATTGTACGGTCGACGGTGCAGAACACCTATTTGTTGGGGTGATGTCGGTCAGAAGGAGTTAGGAAGCTTAGAAGTCGTGGAAGCCATAACGGAAAAGTTGGAGAAAATCAAGGCGTATATGAAGGCTGCAAAAGATAGACAAAAGTCATACGTCGATAAAAGAAGGAGACCAATAGAATTTAGCGTGGGTGACAGGGTAATGTTAAAAGTGTTTCCATGGAAGGGAATTATCCGATTTAGGAAGAGGGGGAAGCTGAGTCCCCGGTTTATTGGACCATTTAAGGTACTAGCACGAGTTGGGGATGTAGCTTACAGGCTAGATCTTCCAGAAGAATTAAGTGGGATTCATCCTACCTTTCATGTGTCGCACTTAAGGAAATGTTTAGCACCGGATGAGGCAGTCGTGCCTCTAAATGACATCGAAGTGGACGAGAAGCTGAACTATGTAGAGCAACCAGTGGCTATACTGGATCGGAAGGAGAAACAATTGAGAAACAAAGTAGTCAAGCAAGTCAAAGTGCAATGGAAACACCGAAATGGGTCGGATGCCACCTGGGAATCCGAGGAGGAAATGAGACGACAATACCCCGATCTGTTTAACGACGAGGCAGGTTTCGAGGACGAAACCTAAATAAGGGGGGAGACTTGTAACGCCCCGAAATTTCCTGAAACAAACCATTTAATAATAATGGGCTTTTAAGGGTTAATTTAAGAAAGAAAGGTAAATTAGTGGGCTATAGACCAAATTAACCTTAATGGGCTATGTTTTGATGGGTTTAAGGGCTGATTAAGAGGCCTTAAACAATGCATGATCAGCTCCATTCCAGCATTTCAACCCTAGCCCCCAAATTCGTAGAGAGAGAAAGTAGAGAGAGAAAGTAAAGAGAGAAAGTGAAGAAAACTTAGGATTTGGAGCTTGAAAGGTTGGAAGATTGAAGATCTGGGTGATTGGAGCATCAAATCTTAAGAAAAGAGCAACAAAACCAGGTAAGAATCGACCTCTAAACCCTTCTGTTGATCAAACCCGGATTATAAGGTTTTGGGTTTTGAAAAGTTTCAAAGAAACACATAAAGGTCAAATTTTTACGTATGAAAACGAGTAAAAAGGTTAGATATAGCTTCATGGATGGTAAACCAAGGATTTGGACGTAAAAAGTTAAGATTTTGGGATAAAAACGGGCTGGTTCTTAGTTTCTGTTCATCCAGCAAAACTGGGCCTCGATCCAGCGAAACTGAGTATTCATCCAGCGAAACTGTTCATTTATCCAGCAAAACTAAAGGATTTCTAGCGAAACTAAAGGATTTCTAGCGAAACTACAGTTTCGCTACTGCGAAACTACAGTTTCGCTGATAATTTCGCTAAGTACTTAGGCTGACCTATAGACATTGCGAAACTAGGAAATTCCAACGAAAGTTGCGCGCTCATGGCAGTGAATCTGTCCAGCGAAACTGCCAGAAGTGCTGCCCAGCGAAACTGGTAGCGAAACTGCCAGCGAAACTGGCAGCGAAACTACCAGTGAAACTGTCAGCGAAATTATAAAGAAAATGACGTTTTTGTGTATTAACTTTCGTGCAGCTCGTGTATTCAGGCTATAGCTTAAGTGACCTAGAATTTAAGCTATTTGGATAAGTTCAGGTGAGTTCTAGATCCCCTATTTTATACATGTTTTAAATGTTTTGGGGCGATATGCATACTAAAATGCATACTTTTATGATCAGTTCGTTTAAAGTAAAGTTTTATATACTATCTTATATAGGAAATGGGGTTTTCTAATGAATTGATAACGTGCTTTCCTTATTGTGATATGACCTTTGTAGTAATGAATTATCTTGTAATGTGTTGTGTTATATTATGTATAACTTTAGCATGAAAGTGAAACGTAAAGAAAGGTTATTGGGCCCATAACATGTACCTGGATAAAGTAAAGCCTTGCAAGCATTGGATAAAGGAGGGTTGCATTTGTTGTGCCCTCACCCGGATAAAGTAAATGCTCGAACAGGCAGGTCAGTAAGGCCTAGATTGGCATGACAATAATGGCCTGATTGGGTACGACAGTAAGTCCTAAATTGGCGTGTCGGTAAAGTCCTGTGTTTGTCATAGGCACCGATAGTGACAGAGAATTGACGGATAAAGAAGAATAATAATTAACACGTAATGATAAAGTATCGATAAAGTGATAGCTCGTGTGTACTGATGTTCTGATAGATGGTGATTATTTTCAACTGCTAAAGCTATTACTTTTTACAAAAGTTATTTAACAAAGTAAACCTAGAATTCACTCAGCGAAGCTGACTTTTGTATGCTTATCAGTTGACAGGTGAGAGTTAGGGCTTATGGGATGGGAGCATGGGACTGAAGCTTCTTGGCATCTAAATACTGGCATCCCTGATGAAGAAGAATTTAAGAGGACTTTAAAGAGCTTTTGATGTTTAAAGACAATGTTTATATTTTAATTTAACTACGTTGTAATGAATTGAAATTACCGTGTCTTTCCGCTGCAATATATATTTATACATATATAAGTAAATGATTGCTTTAAGTCTATGTTTTGCTGTGAATGACCAACTGTGAGGTTCCCTGGGAAAGGGGGCCTTACATAAGAGCACGACAAGATATCTCAAAGTGATATACCTTAACGAACCCTAAAGGGACAAGCTGTGTCAAGTGAATATCATAATACCTAAGAAGTAGGCACAAGAAACAACTAATGGGTACTCGGAAATTACAAAAGCTAAAGTACAAAGTATACAAGGCTATCATCCCGTTAAGTGTGTCCCTTATGGTCGACGCAGGAAGAGGAACGACAGGATTAAGATCCGACGGAATACCATAACGAAGCATGAAGTTATTAAGGAAATCTTGAGTAATGACTGATGTTTGGATTCTCATATCATTCCTACCATCCATTTGAATGTAAAAAGAGCAAGTTGGAAAACACTTACTGGGAGAGGAAGAGTTCTTGAGTAAGAAGAAGATGCAAGAAGAAAAGAACTTGAAGCTACAAATGGAAATGAGATGGAGGCAAGGATTTTATAGGTAAAACCAAGTGGGCAAAGCCCACCCGGTTACGGGTCTCCAAGGTGACAAACCATCGGCCTATAGGCGCGACCCGGTGACAAGATGGGATGCAAAACGCGGCCCGAGGATAGGGTGGCAGCTAGGAGGCGGCTAGCACATCAATAGGTGCTCAAGTCAAATCAAATAAAAAAGGAGTGATTAGATGGAATAGATACAACCGTCAGCTACCAACTAAGATTATTCATTATTCCAATGATATGGTGAAAACAATAACATTGGACTGGGGGGACATGAAGGGGTATAGTCCCAGATCGCACCCAAAGGAGAGTCACGAAACTAGTAAACGCCGCGGCTAGTACGCCTGAACAAGGCAAAGCCGAGACTAAGGTCATTTTAGCCGAACCTTTGGACACAACCCCACTAAAGGGGTACAGCCACCATTCCATGAAACAAGCAAGCCGCGACGGGCTACGAAAAGGGAAGAAGGCAGCCGCGGCTAACATACAGAAAGCCAAGAAGCCGCGGCTGGGTATGTTCTTAGCCCAGACCGTAGCAATGCTTCCTCCACAATACGTAGAAACTATTCAAGGGTTCATGATAATAAAACAATATTGAGCGAACGAAATCTGTCATTGGTTGCAAATAAGAAGGGAGCCTATAACGACAAAGCACATGAAGCCAAAACCTGACTTAGGTAGAGGGCCAGAGTATCCCACAAAATGTTTAAAGGTCAACATAAAGACAAATAACATTAATCCTTAGTCAGAAACCCTTTGCATCAAGAGGGTATAGAACTTTTACGACTAAAGGATCTCAGATTCGGCTCATTGACTATAGACTACCAAAAGTAGAACCAAGTTGTATTTCGTCTCCATCCATAGACACTATAAATACTTCATTCATTCACAGGTAAAACACGACTTCTCTAACACTCTCACTTCAATCAGATTCACTAAACTCTCCTTTCAAATTCCCTTGGCACATATACTTATTCTCACGTCGGAATGAGATCACGGGAAGAAATCCCTTCTGCCCGTAGCGAGGCTCACGGTGTTGTCTTTGTTGTGCAAATTCCATTACCAGCCCAAATCCAAGTCCAGCCGCAGCCGAATAACAAATACCATTACCAGCTCAAGTCCAAGCCTTAATCCCTGATGATAACTCCACCCTTGCACTGCTTCCAGACCTTAATCCCTTGGTTAAGACTTGTGTAGCAACAATAAGCAACTTTCATCTCTCCTCTGATGATCAATTTCCCTAGTGCTACTATCAGAGTAATTATTTGACTCCTAATTGATCATAATCATAAGCAAGGAATATGTTAATTAAACACCAGAAATTGTTCAAATAATCACAGAATCACTTAATAACACATCCAACATCCCTTGTTATATTCATATAGAAAAAGCCAGCAAGTAATTTTCAAATGCAAATTCATAAAAAAATAAATAAATAAATAAAAAATAAAAAATAAAAAAATCTAAGATTTGTGAAGAATGAATTCATGATTCAACAAACCATCTCTGCTGAGAGAGGTGATTAATTGATAAAGATCAGTCAGTAATTTATTTAAGATCAAAGGTTATAAAACTTTTTATCATTTTATGAGGTCACTTTGAGCATGAAATTGAAGTACAAAAATTCGGCATAAGCTATCCTAAGTTGAGAGCCAATGGATATAACTAATTGTTATTAAATTATACACCAAAGGGTATTTTAATCTCACTGTTAACCCAATATTAAAATAATCAAACAACAATGAAACCAGCAAAATCATCATGATCAACAACTTCCCCATTAAGGATCTATGACTCAAAATTCATAAATTAAAATCCAAAAAAGGGACTAATCATAAGAACACGCAGTCGCCAAGATAGATGATTCATCATGATTCATGCATTTAACCGATATGACTATGACCACTATGAACTATGAAGAAACACCTTAAAATACAAATTCAACTAGAATCAAGAATTACTACATAGATGTCTTTGTTGCTATTCTGTTTGCAGGTTGCTCTGCATTACCACCTTGGAAAGTATTAAAATAATGACATTGAAACTGTCTTAACTAAAGCATACCAGAATGGATCTTAAACTTTTGAACTACATTTTGGTCTTAATATAGCTTTAATCATAATGAGTAAATGGAACATTATCTTACATGCTAGCTTCAGGAATCATGAATAGTATTTAAACTTTTTATGAAATTCCATATGAGTAACGACTCAGGAGGGTTGGGTGATGAGTAAAAACAAATATAATTAAGTTGTCTCACCCGTCTCATAGTGCAGCTAAAACCTTTAACTTTATCCTTTTGACTCGTTTTAATAAAAACACAGGATTAAAACTCATCATATATTACATACCATGTTAAAGCGCCCTAGGAATCAAGAACTAAACGTGATGAGTTGATATAACAAGATTGACTCATGCTGGAAGAGAAATTGGATATGTTTTTGAAGAACCCATGCCTGCATAATCTCATAACATATATAAGGACAAAATTTGGCAACCAACTATTCCATTTGTTGAATTGATCTCTTAGCAGTTTGAAGCCATATATATGACTTCATCATCTGAAATAAGGCGTTAGAACATAGCCATGTTAAACAAATGTTAATAGTAAATTGTGTAAATACATCAGAAGGTGAATGTTCTGCAAGTAAATCAGAGGTGGTTGACTCGTTGGCTCATCCAGCCAAGTGAGAAGTTTTTTTCACTTCAACCACATCAGTTTTAAGAAGATTAAACCTTCATCAGTTATGAATTAGACACCATAGATGGTGCCAAGTTAGATCAGCAGCCTGTTTCTGATAAATTATATCAAGGTTTTTGTATCAACAAATTTATTACAGAATACAGAAGCTATGTGACCAACATCTTCATATAGAACTGTTTGGAAATCTTTTGCAAGTTTAGCATCTGTAATATTGTGGCGTGCACAAAAACAGAATAATGCCACCAACAATAACAAGGATACTTCATGAACAAATGATGGATCTAAAGATGAATATTATCTCTCCATATATATTTTTGATATTATCGTTTATTAGTTCCCATGTATATCTCCTTATTTCTTGGGTTGATTAGCTTGATTATTGGCTTACAGTGGCCTGCGATTTGTATATAGGTTGGCGCCTGTTGTATTTTTCTTTTGTGAACATTTTCTCAATTTTGATTACATCTTTACCATTTTGAAATTATAATGGTATCAGAGCGGTCTTAGAAAAGATCCTCTCACCGAAACCAAACAAAAGGCCCTAAAACGCCATGGCCGGCGGAGAAGATAAAGAGAACAAGAACAACGACGTTGTCACCGATTATGGCTCTCCTTACTACATTCATGCATTGGATTACCCTAGGCAAATGCACGTGAATGATGTGCTAAACGACGGAAACTATATCGATTGGTCTCAAGAGATGCTCAACTTCTTGTTTGCTAAAAACAAGGTTGGTTTTATAGACGAGTCGATCAAGAAACCGGAACCGGAAGCGACGAATTATATGGCATGGATGAGGTGCGATGCTGTGATAAAGGGCTGGTTAAACACAGCGATGGAGAAGGAGATCAGGACGAGTGTGAAGTACGCAGCAACCGCTCAAGAAATCTGGGCGGACTTGAAGGAAAGATTTGGAAAAGAAAGTGCTCCGAGGGTGTACGAATTAAAGCAATCGTTAACGACTACAAGGCAAGAAGGAGCTTCGGTATCGGCATATTACACAAAAATTCGGGTACTTTGGGACGAAATTCAATCTGTTCTTCCTGTCCCGAGGTGCAGTTGCAATGGATGCTCTTGTGGGATGGTAAGAAGCTCATTAAAATGAAGGAAAAAGAAAAGCTTTATGAGTTTTTTCTAGGTTTAGATGTTGAGTTTGGAACCATAAGAACTCAGATCTTGGCCATGCAACCGACTCCCTCACTTGGAACAGTGTATCATATGGTGGCTGATGACGAGCAACAGAGAGCTATTTCAAGCGTCAAAAGGGCTGTTACGAATACCGTTGCGTTTCAAGCTTTTGTTCCGACAAAACGTGATCAAAACCAGTCGCAAACCAAGTTAAAGCAAAAGGATGGAAAACGCAATACTTTGGAGCGGGTTGAA
Organism: Flaveria linearis; assembly: GCA_024085815.1. Classification (NCBI taxonomy): domain Eukaryota; kingdom Viridiplantae; phylum Streptophyta; class Magnoliopsida; order Asterales; family Asteraceae; genus Flaveria; species Flaveria linearis. Next base: position 26,336,396 of record CM044005.1, read on the forward strand.
CATTGTGATTTCTGTGGGAAAGAAGGCCACAACCGGGATGGATGTTTTAAGCGCATTGGGTATACCGATTGGTGGCCGGGAAAAGGTAACCAAGAAAAATCAAGACCAAAGGCTGCTTATGTTGAGGGATAAGGAAGTCTGATACCAGGTCTCACCGACGCGCAATATCAACAATTTGTAAAATTCTTTGCAAAAAAAGATGATTCTGTCAAACAACAAAACACACCCATTGCTAATATGGCATGTAACGTTGGTAAAGAAGGTAAATGGGTAATCGACTCGGGCGCTACCAAGCATATAACTCACAATGATTCTCTTCTCAAAAATAAAACAAAAAGGAACTATGAAGCACCCGTCACTATACCTAACGGTGAATCTATAGCTGTTGAGGGACGAGGGAACCATGTCTTGAAAAACGGGATGATGATTAAAGATGTTGTTCATGTGCCAAATTTTAAATGCAATTTATTATCAGTTAGTAAACTATCAAAGGATCTCCAATGTGTTATAACATTTTTTCCTGAATTTTGCGTTATGTGGGACTTGCATTCAAGGACATTGATTGGAGTGGGTGACTGCCAAGGGGGTCTATACGAGATAGGGATGATGGGAAGCGAGCGGAAGGCGATGATGACAACTCTTAGCACATGGCACAAGAGATTAGGTCATCCTTCAAATTCTAAACTTTCTCATGTTGGCTTTCTCAAGAATGTTTCAATAAACTCTAAGGATTTTTGTGGCTCGTGTGTTAAGGCTAAGTTTGCAAGATTACCCTTTCTAATTAGTAATACTAATACAAATGCTTGCTTTGATTTATTACATTGTGATGTATGGGGTAAATATTGTACGCCATCTTTCACTCGTGCAAACTATTTTTTAACAATAGTGGATGATTTTAGTAGAGCCATGTGGGTGTTTCTCCTCAAACATAAAGATGAGGCAAGTACTTGTCTCATTGATTTTCATAAAATGATACAAATTCAATTTGGAAAGAATAAAAAGAATAAGGTGCGATAATGGAGGGAGTTCACTTCACATCGCATATTAGATTTCTACACGAAGGAAGGAATCATCTTGGAAACAACTTGTCCACATACACCACAACATAAAAGTGTGGTGGAGCGAAAACACAGACATTTATTAGAAACAGCACGAGCGTTAAAGTTTGAGGCTAACCTACCTACAAAATTTTAGGGAGAGTGTATTTTAACATCCGCTTACGTCATAAATCGTTTGCCGTCGAATGTAATTGGAAATAAAACACCTTATGAGGTGTTATACAATCAAAAACCTGATTATGAACATATGAGGGTTTTCGGTTGTCTTGCCTATTACAAAAGCACGGAGACCAAAGGAGATAAGTTTGAAGTAAGTGGGAGACCGGTAACATTTTTGGGCTATCCACCGGGGAACAAATGGGTATAAGATTTATGATGCTCAACATAATAAAATAGTCATATCAAGAGATGTTAAATTTGTGGAAGAAATATTTCTTTTTTGCAACTAAGCAAACCACGACAGAACAGGAAGAAATATTTGAATTTCCTAAAAGTTGGGAACATGAGGTAACTATTGGAAAGGAAATGGAAAGTTCACAGCCCAACGTTAGTGGGCCTGATGCCCCCCAAGTTGAAACTTAAATGGACCAGGAGGTGGTTTTAGAATCTCAAGATGAACAATTAGAAAGCGAAGGCCCAGAACAAAGCCCACAAGTCGGGATTAGCACCGAGTCCATAAATAAAAATGAAGCTCCTGGACCAAGCTTAGATAATGATGAGTTGCCTAAGGAGAAAAGAAATAGATCACGTCCAAGATATCTAGATGATTATGAAGTCAGGCTTCCCCCATCTGTAGACCAAAAGCAGTCCACTTCCAATCAAGAGTCTTCAACGGTACATCCCTTAGCACATTTTGTTACTTAGGATAAGTTTACTAATGCACGTAAAGCGTTCTTGACGGCCATTACTTTCAATAATGAGCCAAAGCACTTTAAACAGGCCATACAAGACTCAAAATGGAGAGAAACCATGATGAAGGAGATCCAAGCCCTTGAAGAAAATGAAACTTGGACTCTTGAAGAGTTGCCAAAGGGAAAGCATGCGATTGATTCGAAGTGGGTCTACAAGATAAAGTACAAACCAAATGGGGATGTAGAGAGATACAAGGCTCGACTTGTAGCCAAAGGTTTCACACAAATGGAAGGGGTCGACTTCCATGAAACTTTTGCTCCGGTAGCTAAGTTAGTCACCGTACGAACCTTGTTGGTCGTGGCCGTGAAGCAAGGCTGGCATGTACACCAACTTGACGTCAATAATGCCTTCCCACACGGACACTTACATGAAGATGTTTACATGAAGATACCTCAAGGATTCGACAAACCAGGTGATAATATTGCAAACTTAAGAAGTCTCTCTATTGGCTCAAACAAGCATCAAGAAACTGGTATCAAAAATTTACCAATGCCTTGATAGAAATTGGTTTCAAGCCAACAGGAGCCGAACATTCCTTATTCTTACTTAAAGGAAAGGACGTGTTTGTTGCTGCGCTTATTTATGTCGATGATGTTATCATTGTTGGGAACAACTTGAACAAAATTCAAGAAATCAAGATCTTTCTTGACCAAAGTTTAGCATTAAAGACCTTGGACCATTAAAGTTCTTTCTTGGAATTGAAGTGGCCAGAACAAAGGAAGGAATAGTGCTAAGTCAACGGAAATACACACTTGACATCCTAGAAGACACGGGAATGATGGGATGTCGCCCGAGCCCGTTCTCCATGGAACAAAACTTGAAGCTTGACATGTGTGAAAAGGAACCACGGGTAGACCCCAATCAATATCAAAGACTGGTTGGGAGACTTCTTTATTTACAAGCGACGAGACCCGATATTACCTATGCGGTGAACATCTTAAGTCAATTCGTAAGTGACCCAAGGCAAAGTCATATGGAAGCCGCTAATCGGGTTATACGATATCTTAAAGCCACTCCGGGACAAGGCATCTTAATTCCTAAAGAAGGAGGCACGAAGCTCACGGCCTATTGTGACTCTGATTGGCTAGGGTGTCCATTCACTAGAAGATCACGCAACGGTTACTTATTACTTTTGGGAGGGGCTCCAATATCTTAGAAATCAAAGAAACAATCAGTTGTTTCTCGCTCATCAGCTGAAGCTGAGTACCGTGCGATGGCCACCACAGTTAGTGAGATTTTATGGATGAGATAGCTCTTGAAGAACTAGAAATTCCTCCCTCTGGACCAACTCAACGGTTTTGTGACAATCAAGCGGCTCGTCATATTGCAAACAACCCCGTGTTTCATGAACGAACCAAACATGTTGAAATGGATTACCATTTTGTTAAAGAACGAGCTGAGTCTAAGGAAATTCAACCAATGGCGATTGATACCAAGATACAAATTGCGGATGTTCTAACGAAGCCCTTGGGCAGGGCCGGCTCTTCCTTTACATGGGCGAAGCCCTATGCTTGGGGCCCCCAATTTGTTTATGTTATACACAGGTTAGCAGCAAAATAATCAAAGCTAGGTATCAAGAGAATCAAAGATAGGAGCAGAGATGGGGATTGAGCCACACAGAGATGGATATGAGATGAATACTGATTTGTATTAAAAGGAAATCAAAGTTCTTCCCATAACAGCACCGGGAATATTTTCTATCCAATTGGTATCGCAATGTCAGCGATTACAACCAGGAAATCAATCAACAATCACTATCTTCATCATTTCATTTTGTTAAACATTCAACAGGTAACAATCACTGATCGAAACTTGATTTTATGTGTTCGGCGTGTAACTTCGATAGAATTTTTGTTTTGTGGTTTTGATTTTGTAGCCTAATCAGAGGATATGTTTGATTTTGTTTATTATTTTCTCATGTGCTTTAATATATTTGGTATAATTTATTTATATTGTTTGGGACTTTGGGGGGTTTGAGGTGTACCCGTTGTTAATCCATATATGTATTGTAGGTGTTTTCATATTTTTACTTTCATACTTTTGTATGTTGGTTTTGTTAATATTTTTTGACATCAGAAAGAAAAAGGATGGAGAAAATCCTTTTGGATTTTCAATATCTATCATATATGTGAAGGAAGTTGAGAAACAACAGTTTGATTTGAATCTTAAAGTTATAAAACAGTTTTCAGACTAACTACATTGTAGTAAGCAGTTTCTTCTACCACTCAAGATTTTGCAAAATCTAATCCTATTAAGAGTTCTTATGCAGTAGGCCCAAGAGGTAAATTGTTTCGTCTTCATACTTGTTTAATAAGTTTATTTATTTTTTATATGCACTTTACATGCGTATACTTTGCTAAATCTAATGCTATTAAAACTCCCTTAACCACGTTTGTTTGGCTAGAAAAAAAACCATCTAGTTTGTGTATCGTTATATAAGTTTTTTTTCATTTGTAATCTTTTAGTGATGAAAAAAGTCCCTAAATTTTTATTTCGCTTCGGGCCCTCAAAACAATTGAGCCGGCCCTGCCCTTGGGAACACAACACTTTCGTTCTCTACTTGACAAGTTAGGCATTCGAGATCTTCATGCTCCAACTTGAGGGGGAGTAAAGATGAATATTATCTCTCCATATATATTTTTGATATTATCGTTTATTAGTTCCCATATATATCTCCTTATTTCTTGGGTTGATTAGCTTGATTATTGGCTTACAGTGGCCTACGATTTGTATATAGGTTGGCCCCTGTTGTATTTGTCTTTTGTGAACATTTTCCCAATTTTGATTGCATCTTTTACCATTTTGAAATTATAAGGATCTATGTCTGTTTGTGTGTGTGCAGATGGTGGGGAGGGGGTAAAAATTTTACAAATTCACTTAAAACCTTATAAAATCTATTAAAACCAAGATAGGCACCAATAAAAGCAGTCTTGATAACATACTTAACTTGGCCACAGTGACCAAATTTAGAGCATAATAAGAGCAACCTTTAACCAGAAAATAAGTTAATAAAGGTTATCCTTTAACCAACAATGTTTTCAAGATCCATAATTAAAAAATAAAGTACCCAATTTTTATTTTTTTTAAATGTCATATTTGTTCAAAAACAACTTTATAGATGCATAAAACTAATCCTTTCATCATCTCTTGGATTCGCTTAAAATTAATTATCCGCACCCATCATCACTTTTAGTACACCCAATCGTAACTGAGGAGGGCAAGTAAATAATGTCCTTGTTTTTGCTTGATTAGCCGCCAAATAAACTAAAGCCCTTAGTATTTCATGGGGTTCCAAACCCATAAACTCCAATTCTTTATAAATTTTCTCACCTGTATACTCGCGATGACAAACTCTTTTCAATATTTTTATTGCCTTCTAGAATAGCATTAGCCACATTATCAATGCACTTTATAAGCTTTAAGTTAAACCCTTCATCCTCTTGTTCAAGTTTTCTTTTTTACTTTTATATTTCCTTGCATTTGAAGACTGCCCAGGGGTAGAATGTGTAGAATATGCCACTTGAATATCATCATCACTATTGTATTGGTTCTCCAGAGTTACTTCATTTGCAGCTAATAAGTCATCCACTTCTGTAATAAAAACTTTTCACTCATACGGATAAGCTCACGACATTTACCACTCTTTGGAAGGTCATGTAACATCTCTTCTCGTGCACATCATCGTCGTAAAATCTCATTTCTAGTACGTAGATTAGAATGTTTTTTGGCAGACAGTCTACGTTGTCTAATGAAAGCCACCAATAAGCAAACCAGGTTAGCTGCTTGCAATTGTCTGGCTCGGACAACATGAACTATGTTGAGTATCTGATTATCCATTGTAACTTTACCTGTTCCGTGAAGAATGTTGTTTGATTAGAAAACAAGACATATAAGATGGTTGGTACCTCTACCTATGGATTTAAAGAAGGATGTAAAACAACATCACAATGCCTAACAACCAAAATATTCAAAAAAAAAACCTGGAGTTGTTGATCAACTATAGCAATTGAAAAGCAACTGATCAAAAATGATACTTCAAAGCTATTCGATTTATAACCATCTCAATTACTTTTCAACCCCATTTCCCCCCTATCCCCGAAGAATATCCAACACTTAACAATATAACTGAATTAGTACTTTTGATTATGTAAATTGCTTACATATCAGATGGAATTCTGTGATTGTTGTAAATGGTTATCAACATATGTTTGAATTTACATAGTGGTTTGTCTTTTATAAGCTAGAAGCTCTCGTAGCAGATAAGCAGCTTAGTATCTTGTGTCCGTGTATTATATCACTAGAAGACAACTTAGTTTCTTCTTGAAGATAAATGTTGGTGATCAATAACAAATAACAAACAAACAAACAAACAAACAAACAAACAAACCCAGTGATCAATAACAAATATTTAAACCAAATGGTTTATCAAGCAATGCTAATACAAATACTGTCAAATGCTCACAAGATGAATTCAACATTGTTTTAGCTATAGCTTATGCCCTTAGATGTTCAATTAATATGTGAAGCAAGCATGAAAGATGCAACTAAATACTAAAAGTACAATCTTGCACCATTTATTAGCCCATGATGTCCCGTTTGACCCAAAACGTCCATCTTCTGGTTTCCTTTCCTCTGTTTCTACCTAAAAAGATTGCAATTTGATGCAATATTTCTAGGATTATAATCTGAGTCTGTGGTTAAAAGAACTTTTAAAACGTACTATAGTCATTCCATTGTTGACTTTCATGGTTAAATAGATTTCATGATAAAAAAAGGTCAAAAGGGTCAAAGTCAAACTTTGAAATCTAAATAAATGCTAGGCCTGGCAGTTTTATGGTGATTTTTGGTTTTGGAACAATCTCAGTCATCCAGGGAAGATAATATTAAGTAAAACTTCAAAGTTAAAATTTGAAAACTAAAGACTTTGACCTGGTCTCATTGGAACTTTAAAGGTTACCATAAGACAAACTTTGAGATCTAAGATCCTAAGTACATTGCACACCCCAAGAAGTTTGCAATTAGGCCATGTGGTGTAACACAATGCCCCAGGGCGTTAAGGCTGACGTTAAGGGGATTTGGCGCTAATGACTCAACGGGCATTGCCGAGAGGCCTTAAGGTATACCTGATTAATTTTTTAATTATTTTAAATCAGGGGCGAAGCTTCATAGGGGCCGCAGGGGGCTCCCGCCCCCCTCTTTTTTTCGTTAGTGTAAATTTTCGACTCGGTGGTGTAAATTTTTGGTCCGGTAATGGAAATTTTTTAATAAATATAAAGTCTGCCCCACTAAAATAGTTTACTTTCGCTCCCGCCCCCACGTAAAATAGTTTACTTTCGCCCTTGTACCCCTAAGCTTTCGCTTAAGCTCCACTGTTTTAAATTGAGAAAAAAAAGTGGAGGAAAGGGAGTTGAAACAATTTTCATATGGATGAGATGAACTAAAAAAAGTAAAGGAAATAATGTGATACCTACTTAAAGTTAAAAGACTCAAGGTATAACCGATGACCATGTTATTAATATAGTAGGAAACAAAAAAATCATATTAGGTACCATCATCAAACGGTTATGTCCACCATCATCTCTTGGATGTTCAATTTATATGTGCAAATAAGTTTATACACGTTATCTTACTTTCCAACCGTTTCTCTGAGTATAGTTCTTTTTTTAAAACGACAACTCACAAATACGTTTTTTTTTACTTCTGAACTACACTAAACAGTAATCTATAACATGTAATGATTGAAATTCCAGTTTTCTTCCAAGAGTATTTGATAGCAAACATCAATTATAATCATAAAGCAAGAATCTTAAAAATCATATGGTTCTTTTATTCAAATTGGTGTTATGTTTCTTAAATGGAATTATATCATATTACTAAATCATTCGCTTGAAAAAACCAACAACAGAACTGAATAGACTAACTGTTGTGCTACAGGAAAATACAAACCCGTTATTGGCTACTTCATACGAATTCTTCTGCAAGTATAATGGCCGGAGAAGCTAACAGAGAGATAGAGATGCGAATAATCGGAGGAGAAGGTAGCAACTTTAAAGATGAAGACGATTTAGGTTTTTTTAACTTGCTCACTTTTTATGTTTTCTTAAAATTAAATGTTTTAGTATTTTATTTTTTATTGTTTCAAAATATTTTTCTTTTTTATGCGGGTGACGTGTGGGACATGAATTTTAGGTATTTTTTATTTCTTAATATGATTAATGATTTTTAAATTTTTAATATAATTATATATATTAGAAATCCTAACTCCCATATTTTCTTCTGTATTTCTTGACTCAAAATTTAACTATAACTCGATTTGATAGTTTAGTGATCCAATTTGAGTAAAATATACATGCTTAATTTAATTGAAACACATTTAAAACTTTATTAATATTCTATAACATTTTTCCTTTTTTTAGGGTAATTTACAGAATTTTGAAATAGTTAATTTATCGAACTTTCATCATTCTTAACGATAGAGAAAGGTTGGCGCTCCATTCATACGTTTCACCATCCTGAGATTTCCAACACCGTTAAGCATCTTATTTTTACCCTGAATTAATTTAAACTATTTTTATTAGTGCTCTTACTCCTTTCAAGTAACTTAAATTGTTTTTTAATTAAAAATAAATTATAATTCAACTAATTTTTTTTTCTTTTTTCTTTTGCGGGTTTTAGTAACAAAGAATACAACCCTAGTGGCGGACCCAAAAATTTCGTTGATGGGGTCGGATATTTTTAGGTCCGGTTGTATATTGTTAAGTATTAAATTTTTTTTCTGGTTTGGTTCGTGTCGGATCGAGTCGGGTTGGGACAAATGTAAAAAGATAAAACCAAATTAAAATTTAAACATATAATATAAATTTGTCAATCTTTAAGAAGAAATTAGAAATATATAAATTTAGAATTTGCAATTTTTTAAAATCGGGTTTAAGAGGGGGTGTGTACCATGGAGAGAGGGGCGACTAGTGGTATGTGGCTTCAACAACAAGATTCTGAAAAAACTTAGCAATTGAGGGCTTAGGACGACAATCAAGCTGCTTAGAATCAAATATGCAATCGAAAAATAAATTACCACTAATATCATAATATTATAAATTACCACTAATATCATAATATTATAAATTGTAATTGAATTGTGTATTAATTATCATCTGATTTGTTTAATGGTTGGGATAATAGAGTAATTCTTTAATAGTTATTAGGCATTTGGTTATTAGATTTATAAAAAATAAATAGAGTAATACCCTTAGTAATTAATATAGTTAACGTGTTTATACGTTTTTTTTTCCTTAATATGTGTTATTTAGATTATAATATATTTGCATCTGTAACAATTCTTGGATTTCGGTGTCAAAAATTTCTTGCTTTGTTGTTGTAAAAAATTCTTTAAGGTCGGTGTTAAAATTTCATGAGGGTCGATGTTAAAATTTCTTGAGACTTGATCAGGATTAGATTGTATATATAGTAACAATGTAAACTTTTTACGGGTTCGGGTGAACCCCAAAAGCATCATTTGGGTTCGCCATTGCATAACCCCTCAAGGATACCCGATATGGCGGTGATGGCATTGTCATGATACCCTAGCTACCCGTGTGACTGTGTGAGGGTACCCGAAGATGCCCCACCTACCCTAATTTTATTCTCTTCTTCTCTTCCCACTTCAACCTTCTTTAAAAGAGATTTAAGTTTCATAAATCTTAACAACACTACAACCTAAACTACCTCTATAAACAACCGTTTACAACATGTATACAAACGTGTTTTAAAGTGTACATATGGTATATATCCACTTTAAAAATATTCGTGCTACATGATAGATAAAATCATGAAACCATTTTGTATCCAAGTCACTTGTCAATTTGCACATCGAGTCCCTCAACTACTGAAGCTTAACAGGAATGACACCAACTCTCTTGAATGCCGCATCTACAGTCCACCAACTTTGACAACTTTTCCAGAATAGATCCTCAGTATGATTGAATAACATAAGCAAAATAAAACCTAATTAAATGTTTATGAATTGATGTGTAGCATTAGTATTTAACAGCTTTCTTGTAGAAAGATAACTCACCTTCATGATTACGTACATGAATTGGTTCCCAAGCATGTTCATAAGATTTTCAAAACATTTATTTCTAATGTAAATGATATGATCCGATTTCATGATCGATCCGGCCCGTGAAGAATGCAACCACGTTCATTCTTATGAATGTTTCTTGCAACAATTTCATATTTTATTAATTGTTTAGTTTAACATTAAGTTAGTGGTTTAGTGGAGCTCCCACGTTAGATTAGTTATGCATTGTTATTTGTAAGTTTAAATAGGTCTTGAATGTTCCAGTGAGACATGTAAAAGAAAATTTATTCAAGTCTTGTTTTATCGTTACTACGCATTTGCACATAACTAAGTCAATTAATCAAAGCTTGTTTTAATTGATTAATTCATTCAATTTCACATATAGATACCCTCTAATCCTGATACATACATGAATTGGGATCGTGTTTTTAAATTCATGATTTTCGCTTTCTCTGCTCTTCAAAAAACATAAATTCTAACTTGCTTGACGCTTTTAATATTTTTTATGTTAAAATTGGATCTTATCATTGGTTAATCAAATGTTTTGAATTAACATTGTTCACAAATACATTTCAAAAGCTTGTGGAATTTGGAACATAGGTAGACTGATTTAGTCAACAATTTACGAAATTTGTCATTATAGGCACAATTACCTAATATGAAAAACCCAACTATGAATAGTACTATTCATTGAATAGTGCACATCTCATCTTCATCCTCCACACAGATCATTCGACCACTTCATTCGAGCAAATCGGAACAAGCACCCAAATTCATTCGAGCAAATCGGAACCACCACCAACAAGCAGTTCACCTCCCCCACCACCGCCGCGGCGGCGCTCCGCCTCTTCTTCCACAACTGCAGGGTTTTACAGGGCAAAAAGAAGGGGGATTTAGTGATGATGCCTCATGGTGATGATGGACGGAGATGGATACGGTGGCGTGAGGTGGAGGCGGTGGTGACCGGCGGTGATAGGCGACGGTGATCGATTTCTTGCAATTGCCAAAACACAGTTGAAATTACAATCCGGGAAGAACATCAGGTACTTTAGGTTTTGATTTATTGTATTTTTCTGATTGATTTCACAATAATTGTGATTTGTTTTGTTTGACGAACCGTGTATGATCGCATATCTCAGCAGATATCTCATTGACGAAGGTAAGAGCATCATCACCATTAATGACAATGAAAGGTTGTTGATATGATCGTTTGGTTTATTTGCACATCAGTATCATATATCATGGAATACATTTGTGCATCAACACAATTTTTATGAAGTCCTTTGAAGTATATTTGATATGAACCAAAGTCTCAAAGTAGATTGTTTGATAGAAAATTTATTGGTACTTCTTGCAAGGTTTCATTGTTAGAACCATTACGATCTACTTGAGTGTAGTAGTCTGAATAAATTAATTTGTTACTAAGTAATTGTTTGAATAACTTAATTTGTTACTGTATGCAGTAGGTTGAAATATATGATATTTGTTATCCAACTTGAGTGCTATATTGATATAAACATACATTCATGCATATCCATACATATGTGTGCATAATTGAATCTGTTGTACATGGATTGAATCTGAAACATATCAAATGTATAAAAATAAATAAAAATATCCAAAGTCTCTAACCATTTAATGCATAATTGAATCTGTTGTAAATGGATTTACTTGGTTATTGCTCTCATTTGGGTTGGATGGTACTATTGCAGGAATGTCTACACTTACGGTAGACAAACAAATTTTTTTTATAGTAGCATGTTCTATATGAGGTTTTTAACTCTTGCTTAACATCCAGCTCAAAAATGATATTTTCTGCATTTGAATAAGGAATGATATTCTATTCTTTTGAGCACCTAGAGGGCTTAGATACCACCATTATATATTCTTTGTTTTATACCATCTCTTATGCATACATAAATAATTCAAAAGATTTATAAAAGTTAATCTCTTTGACATGATAAAATAGATTTATGAACACTTATTAATTCATAAATTTTTATCAAATAGCCACGTATTTGATAGTTAATAATTTGATCGTTATTTAACTTCTATTTGATTTGTATTGCAATTATGCATAGACTTAATAAACTTATATGCATAGTACTTCTATTTGATTTGTATTGCAGTAATGCCTAGACTTAGTTTCTAGATTTAAAGTTTGTATGGTAGTTAACGCTGCTGTTATTACATATTTTTTTTTCAACGTTGTTATATTTTGACATCTTCAGTGTTTGACACTTTGTATGCCTTGCATATGCGGGTATGTCTTTAGACCATATATGTCGTTTATTATTTAGTAATATGAAAGTTCATGGTTTTGTTTAATATATTTGTTGTATTCAACATGCTTTTAGTTAAGGGCTGTGGTGGTAGTTTTTATAACTGCAGAATTTATGCTTTTGCTTATTATTTACGTTGGGTTTTTAGAATCCAATACCCAAACGGACACGTCGGGAAACACTTCCTGCGGGCGTTTCCTCCTCTTCTACGTCAGCATTTGAGGCCGCACATCAAAGTCATCTACAGTCCAGACGTCATATGTCAACGCTCAAAGCTTCTGCGCAATATGACCAACCTGATGTTACTTTGAATTATACTATGAATATTGACAGTCCTTCTACTATGTCTCTTGATTATGCGGATTTGGGAAGTTGTAATGAAGTTTGTGAGTTTTGCGGTGCACTTTTTTGGTATGATGAACGGTTGGCATCTTTTCCTGCCACCCGAAGGCCTAGATATCATAGGTGTTGTAGGGCCGGAAAGGTTGTCCTCCGTTATCCTGTGGAACCTCCAGATTTACTTAGATCGTTTTTCACTGATCCTAACTTTATGTGTAGTATTCACGCTTATAACTCAATGTTTTCGATGACATCATTCGGTGCTGCTGTTGATAATTCTGTTAATCAAGGTGGATCTCCGTATGTTTTCCGGATTGCTGGTTAGATATCTCATTGGATAGGATCTGTATGCCCCAACCCTGGCGAACAGCCTAGGTTTTTACAAATGTATGTCTTCGATGGTGATAATGAGATTTCAAATAGACTACGGTTCTTCTCTACTGAGTGTAACGCAGCTTTGTCTATCGCTATTGTTTCGGCACTAACCGAAATGTTAGATGAAGTTAATGAATATGTTAAAATTTTCAGGACAGCAAGAGAGTTGTGTGATCATCCTGTCATTCCAAACTTCTCAATTAAGCTTTTTAGTCGGAAAACAGATAGAAGGTATGACAGCCCATCTGCAGGTGTCATCGGTGTGATTGTTTGTGATTCGTACTCTGTGTCAGATGATTTTGACATAATCATTCACGGAAAGGAGAATACACCTTGAAGGATTAGTAAGCTTCATCCTGCCTATATGCCTTTGCAGTATCCTCTCCTGTTTCCTTATGCTGAACAAGGATGGTCTCCTGAACTACAGATATCAATAGCCGCCGAAAACAACAGCCGTAACCTGACACCGTCCATGTTCTACAGCTACCAAATTCATGATCGCCAAGATTTGTACACACATCTTCTACGTGCCGGTCGCCTTTTCCAACAGTACATTGTTGATGCGTATGTTTGTGTAGAACACTCAAGGCTTGAGTATATACGAAATAATCAACAAGATTTTCGATGCGAGTTTTTAGATGGTGTGCAAGATGCCATTTGTCGTGGTGACATAGAGGGGAGAAGTGTAGGTCAACCTGTAGTGTTACCGTCATCGTTCACTGGTGGTCCCAGATACATGTACAAACATTATCAGGATGCCTTAGCTTTATGTCGTGTTTTTGGCAATCCCCAGTATTTTATCACATTCACGTGTAATGTTAAGTGGCCTGAGATTACAAGAGAGATTTCCGCTGTTGGTGTCTCATGTGCGCAAGATAGGCCTTACATCATAGCCAAAGTTTTCCAAATGAAAGTACGATCGTTCATCAAGTATTTGAATAAAGTAAAACCGTTTGGGGATGTGGCCGTAGGTACTCTTAGTCTATGCTATCTTATTCCCAATTTTCAAACATACTTTGTACATGAATTGTTGTTTGTTCTAAGTCATCTTCTCCATTTTATCTCAGAACTTTACACTATTAAATTCCAGAAAAGAGGCCTTCCACACTGTCATACATTATTATGGGTCACCGAACCTTACCGTATACACAATGCGGAAGATGTTGACCGTTATATAAGTGCTGAACTGCCTGATCCGGTTACTGATGCTGCATTACACAGGATTGTAACAACCTTTATGTTGCATGGTCCGTGTGGGTTGCTAAGGCCGAATTCACCATGTATGAAAGACGGTGTTTGCTCAAAGGCCTTTCCTAAATATTATGACTCACAAAGCCGTATTGACGCTAGAGGTTATATCCATTATAGAAGACGTAAAGATAACCGCCAGCATCTTAAAAGTGGATTGCCTTTGGATAACGGGTTTGTTGTCCCGTATAATGAGAAATTGCTTCTGCATTTTGACGCACACATTAATGTTGAATATTGCGGCTGGAGTATAGTCATAAAATATCTCTTCAAATACATCTCGAAAGGTGCGGACAGAATCCGCTTTGCACTGATCAAAGACACTGATAATATTGAAGGTGGTAAAAATGATACACCGGAGGTTATTGATGAGACAAAAAATTATCTTGACGGTCGATTTATGTGTCCCCATGAAGCTTCGTGGCGGATCTTTGCCTTTCCTATTCACCATCGAAATCCACCAGTTCAAATTTTAGCGGTGCACTTGGAAGGTAAACAAAACCTAACATTTCGGCAATCGCAACATTTATTGGACATTGTCAACAACGAACATTCATCCAGAACTACACTTACCGAGTGGTTACGTAATAATGTTGCCGAAAAAGATTTGCAGTCAACAGTTTCGAACAACGGATTAGGTCTACGTTACATCGATTATCTTTCAAAATACAGATGGGATGTTAGCTCAAAATCATGGATTAAAAGAACATCTAAGCGAACACCCGCTGTTGGCAGACTTATATATGTACATCTCACGTGCAGAGAGCTGTTCTATTTAAGAATGTTACTTGGTTATCAAACCGGTTGTTGTTCATATGCAGATATACACACTGTTAACGGTCAGGTCTTTGCAACTTTTAGACAGGCATGTGAGCGATTGGGTCTAATACGGGATGATAAAGAATGGTTAAGTACTATGACTGAAGCATCAGAATGGGCAACAGCTGCACAGCTTAGACTACTATTTGTTCACATACTATTATTCTGCGATGTATCAAACCCAACAACACTATGGGAGGCCACATGGAATAATATGGCTGATGATTTAACTTATAATATCAACGCCACACTAAACCATTCAAACAGATCGATAAATGATTCAGATCTAAAACAGTTTGTCTTATGTGAACTTGAATTACTATTAAATTTCAACACTAGCCCAAAGTCTTTATCAGATTTCGGATTACCACTGTCTGTAGAGAGTACAATGTCAGCACTAAGAAACATATTGTTACTTGAAGAAAAAAGTTATGACAGAGCTGCTTTGCAGCAGGAACATTTGTCGTTGAAAGCAAACCTCCAACCAGAGCAAAAAACCGCTTACGATCATGTCATGTCTGCCTTTGAGAAGTCATCACAGATTCTATTGTTTGTTTATGGTCATGGAGGTTCTGGTAAAACTTACCTGTGGAAGACAATTATATCAGCATTAAGATCCACCGGTCATATTGGTTTAGCAGTAGCAGCATCCGGAATAGCATCGCTATTATTGCCGTCTGGACGTACTGCGCATTCGAGGTTCAAAATACCACTTGAGTTGAATGATGAATCAGTATGTCATATCAAAAAAAAATACAAACTTATCAAAGCTTCTACTAGAGACTACATTAATCATTTAGGATGAAGCACCGATGAGTGATCGCAGATGTTTTGAGTCCTTGGACAAAACCTTGAGAGATTTAACAAGTAAGACAAACACACCTTTTGGTAGAAAATCTGTATTACTAGGAGGCGACTTTAGACAAACACTACCGGTAAAACCAAGATCTACAAAAGAAGATATCATAGCCTCATGTCTACCAAGATCATATCTTTGGAAACATTTTAGTGTACACATTCTTTCTACAAATCTCAGGGTTATAACATCATGCTCAAATACATCATCAAAAACATAAATCCAAGCGTTCACAGAATGGTTATTAAGAATTGGAAATGGTGAAGAAGGAGAAGAAATGACACCTGCACAACCAGATATCAAGGTTATTCAGATTCCGCTCGAAATGGTGATCGAAGACGGTGATTTGGCGTTATGCGACTTGATTAGGTTTGTATACGATGACACCAATCTTTTGACTCCAACAGTAACAACAATGGCAGAACGGCCACTCACATGTCCAAAGAATGACACTATTGATGAAATAAATGATATTGTCTTAAATTTATCATCATACGATTATATTTCTTATTTAAGTACAGATTCAATGGTCCCACATTCTGCGAATGCTGGTGATATAGACATGATGTATCCTATTGAATATCTGAATACTTTAAACTTCAATAGCATTCCAAAACACTGTGTCAAACTGAAAAAGAACACTCCTATTATGTTAATGCATAATATAGATCAAAAAAATGGTTTGTGTAATGGAACTAGGTTGTTAGTTTCCCAATTATTACCACATGTTATAGAGGTACACATAATAACAGGTACATCGGTCGGAACTAGGGTTTATATTTCACGGATTAACTTCGTTCACAACACAAAAGAATTACCGTTTGTTTTTACAAGAAGACAATTCCCAGTAAGAGTATGTTATGCGATGACAATTAACAAAAGTCAAGACCAAAGTTTAAATAAAATAGGGATTTACTTACCAGAACCAATTTTTGGTCACGGCCAACTTTATGTAGCCCTTTCAAGAGCTACTGCTCCCAACTCTGTGAAATTTTGACTAAAAAAACATTGATGGTACCGATAATAGAACTTTAAACATTGTTTATACAGATTTGTTAGATGAGGTCAAGAAAAAACAGGTATGCCTTACATTTACATTCATTATTCTATTTTTCCAAATGATAAAAAGGTTAGCTTCATACACTATAATAATCCTTTATTATTACATCACTAATTACTACATCCTGCCTTTATTCTAGGTAATTACCAATGAAGGACGGTGGCATTTCAGCGCTTAGGCCTGGTAGTGATGCCCCAGAACTAGAGATCCGCGTTATTCTCTGTTGGAAACCTGCATTCCGTGACAATGAAGTCTGCTATGTGTTCGTCGACAAAGAGGTACTCTCCGATCTAAAAGAACAAGCCTATTCTACCATGTATGCATGGTTTTACAATAATTAGTGTATCAACAAAATTCATGTGCAGGTCCAATAACTGTACAACAGCCTCTGTATTGAACATCAAAATTTTAAAAAATGGCCAACATTTCTTAAACGAAAACTAAACTTTTAATAAAGTAGAATACAATGCCACAATTTGATAACGTTAACCATGCATAAAAACAAATTCACATTCCACCCACACATATTGATTTTTAACATAACAGGGTATAGGAATCCAGGCAATGGCAAAAGGAAGAGACTAAAGAACAGTTACATCAAAGCCTCAGCTTCATAAATGTTACAAAATTAACGGATATGCATGTGTTGAACCTAACAAGTATCCATCTACCATTTCACATCCAGCTTACATGCGGATTGGATCAGCATCTGTTTTCACTCCTATGCTGGATACACCCGAACTTCCGGATCAATATTTTGAGTTTATAAACCGACAAGGACTGGAGTCATTGCACGCAAAAAGTAAGTATCCAAATCAAGCGCCAAATAGAGTTATCTTGGGTAATCACAGTTACAATTTTAACTTTCATCACCATAAGATACAACATTGATATTACCAATTATATATGAGATTTTGGTTGCAGATTATGTTGGCATTCTGTAACATATGGAAGATAACATTACAAACAATGGAAAGCCATATGTCATAATAACCTTGAGAGATTACAGGTAACAACTAACAAAAAAATTACTTATACACTCCATACTTCCTTACAACAACATTCAAATTTTCTGACACAAAAATCTGCAGTAATGAAAATGTAACCATAAGGCTATGGGAGGAAATTGCATCATCATCAACCAGACTCCAAGAGTGGCAATTGAGGCATCTGCGCATCCTACAGTACTTGCATTAACGGCGTTAAGACTTACCGACTTCATGGGTAATGGATACAATACAGCCAAATTATGCGACATCAAAAAAATAGCACTAACAAATTCCTGAAATTCAGGTAGACTCCAGCACGTTCGCGATTGGCGACACCTTTGATTGATGAAGAAACCGAGAGAAGGTTTGAAGGTGGTTGGTTTCGTGCCAATTGTCAGTTTCAGAGCCCCATGATTCAGCTTCATAAAAGGTATGGTTTTTGAATTCGACCGTATAGGTTTACATATTCTGTTCAATATTTTAATATGATTGTTATTGGGTATTCAATTTGACATATTGCAAATGAATTTTTATCTTGGATAAATTTTGACTTCACTGCTGCAATTCTGCAAATGCAATAGTTTTGCTGTTCAAGTACAAGATTTGAGATTAATATATGGAGTTATGGCTTTCCAAGGGTTTAGCATATTCTTTTATTAATTTTCATCGGGTATGCTATATTTTTGCGTTCGAGTATAGGTTTTTACTAAATTTGTTTTTTGTTGATGCCTAACAAGGTAATATTTGTAGTTAGCAGTTAGCACCAACACTCATAACTCATCTCGGTTTTACGGTTTACCTGGTTCGAATATAAAGTTTGCAATTTATGTATCATATATGGACAAATTTTCCACCACAATGTCGATTTAAAGTAGCATGAAGGAAGAATATCATGCTTCTTTAGTATGGTTGTTTTGATTTGAGTAAAGGTATATGTATAAAATCTGTTTTTTAGAGATAATGCTCTCCCTATGATGTTATGATATGAAGAAGCTATTGTTTGATTGCTATTGACATCTATTTTTGTAGAAATACTGGATTTCTGTGATTTTCTTTCTCCTACTGCTGAAGAACAAATGTCACGCAACATAGCAGTTGAAAGTGTTTCTGCTGTTATAAAGCATATCTGGCCTAACTGCAAGGTACAGCAACAGAAACAACCAAAATGCTTGTGCGGTTTCTTGCATATTTGGGTGGCAGAAAAGCTACTGAAGGTCGTACCGTTGAACAACAAGTTCTTGAAGTATGATATATGACGTATAGTTCTATGTTTAAAGAACCTCTTAATTATTTTATATTTTATATTTCTTAAGGCATATGTATCCTAATAGACTTGTCACCATTTAAACTGCAGTCAAATCCAGTTCTTGAAGCTTTTGGCAATGCTAAAACTGTTAGAAATAACAATTCCAGGTCACTAGCTTATTCTTATGTGATTTATGCTCATAATTTATTTGCCTTTTTAATTTATTTCTACATGATAATGCTTAGCTGTTTTCGAAAGTTTGTTGACCTACAATTTGATAAGCATGGGAGAATATCGGGAGCAGCTATCAGGACTTACCTTCTAGAAAGATCACGTGTTTGGCAAGTAAGCGACCCCGAACGGAATTATCAATGTTTTTACCTACTCTGTGCAGCACCTACTAAGTTTTTACTTTTAAAAAGTCAACTTCACTGGTCAAGATTTGACATGCTTTGCATTGGGTATCAGGAAGTCGAGAAGTATAAATTGGGAAGCCCGCAGTCATTTCACTATCTTAACCAATCAAAATGCTTTGAGCTGGTTGGTGTGAATGATGGCCATGGATATCTTGCCACAAAGAGAGCCATGGATATTGTTGGAATTAGTAAAAAAGAACAGGTATATATTCTGTGTTTTTTTTCCACTTTATATGCACTATAAGTATGATCATAAATTCGTAACCTATTTTTTTTACTTTTTCATAGGAAGCAATTTTTAGAGTTACTGTTGCTATTTTTCACCTAGGAAATATTGCATTTGCTAAAGGGAAGGAGGTCGACTCTTCAGTCCTAAAAGACGACAAAGCTAAATTTCATCTTAATACGGCCGTAGAACTTCTTATGTATGATTGTTTTGAATCCTGAATAGTTTGCAAGTTTTTGTTATTATTTTTATATTTGTATTTAAGTTTACGAGGTTGTGTTAGGTGTGATCCTATTGGCTTGCAAGATGTATTGTGCAAACGAGTGATGGTAACTCCAGAAGAAGTAATTAAGAGAAGCCTTGATCCTCTCAGTGCAACATTCAGCAGGGATGATTTGGCTAAAACAATATATTCCAGATTATTTGATTGGTACAATTTAGTAAATTGAGAAAACCCTGTTAAATGGAGTTCTGGTATCTGTTAACTTATTGTCTTTTTTATCTTTTTGTTATGTTCAGGCTGGTGGATAAAATAAATGTATCAATTGGACAAGATGCTGATTCAAAATGTCTGATTAGTGTTCTTGACATCTATGGTTTTGAGAGCTTTAAGAACAATAGGTGGTCACAGTTAATTTTTTTTTTCTTTCTGAAAAGTAGTTACTTTTAACAGTTGAATTTATCACAATGTCATCATAACATACAGCTTTAAGCAATTTTGCATTAATTTCACAAATGAGAAACTACAGCAACACTTTAACCAGGTAGGTTGAATCTTTATAATTGTTGTTAGAATGAGGTGTTGTTAAAAGTTGAATATTAAAACTGAGATGTTTGAATTTCAGCATGTCTTTAAGGTGGAGCAAGAAGAATATAAAAAAGAGGCCATCAATTGGAGTTACATTGAGTTTGTTGATAACCAAGACGTTTTAGATCTCATTGAAAAGGTATATAAATAATCACTTCATAGCTATAAATGATTAGATTATGTTTTTGTTCGTTCTTTAGTTCATACAGTGTTTGCCAGATTTTGAGTAATGTGTTATTCTTGATTTCAACCATCTAATTCTACGATATTATGTTTATATTGTATGTAGAAAGCAGGTGGTATCATTGCTCTACTTGATGAAGCTCGGTATAACATGCTCCTTAACTTATTTTTTCTATATTTCTTCACTTCTTTTCTTGACAAGAGTTACTCTACGTTTTGACGTAAATTTAATTGGGGAGCGAGTCGGCTGGTCGTATTTTATACTTTATCACGCCGCAAACGTCGCCGCAACGCGCGGCGGGTTAAAACCTAGTTTCATGAATTTGACATGTTGTGCAATACGTTTAGTCTTATGATTTTATTATACTTGACAAGTTGGCAATTTTGGCCTAATTGTTAAATTTTAAGCTGATTTAGACACTGTAACATCCGGCCTCTCATACCACCAATATTGTCCGATTTGCCCATGAGGAGCTCACGGATTTGCTTTTGGTTGCCCAGGTGAAAACTTCCCAGGGAGGTCACCCATCACTGGATTGCTGCCACCTGAACACGCTTTACTCTGGAGTTCTCCTCTCATCCACAGCCAATATGCCCAAAACGCGTTGGTGATATTAGAGACCAGACATTACTTATGAACCAGAAATCTCTCCTGTCCACGGCCGATGTGGGATATATATGTAGGGTGTCACAATCACCCCCCCCTCTTTGGACTCATCGCCCTTGATGAGCTCGAGAAGTCACCATCCTCGGTGAGGTATGTGTCACATCCCGAACGACACAGGAGTGGCTCTGATACCATTCTGTAACACCCGGCCTCTCATACCATTAATATTGTCCGTTTTGCCAACGAGAAGCTCACGGATTTGCTTTTAGTTGCCCAGGTGAAAACTTCCCATGGAGGTCACCCATCCCTGGATTGCTGCCACCTGAGCACGCTTAACTGTTGAGTTCTCCTTTCATCTACAGCCAATACGCCCAAAATGCGTTGGTGATATTGAAGACCAGACATTTCTTTAAACCAGGAATGTCTCATGTCCACGGTCGATGTAGGATATGTGTAGGGTGTCACAGACATTATATATAAAACTAGAGTAAAAACTAAAAAATCCTCATTCTTAGGACTTAGGAGGCTAGGATTGGCATATTTAGAATTAGGGTAAAAAAAACCCACATGTCAGAATGTGCTAAAACTAAAATTAGTGTGATCCAAATTATGGGTGTTAAACACGACATGTTTTTCGGGTTGGTGGGTCCAATCCGACACGAATCCAAAAAGTTTACACGATCCCGAACATGACCTCAACCCGAAAATTGTGTCAGATGTGTACAAAAAGTTACACAATCTA
Organism: Flaveria linearis; assembly: GCA_024085815.1. Classification (NCBI taxonomy): domain Eukaryota; kingdom Viridiplantae; phylum Streptophyta; class Magnoliopsida; order Asterales; family Asteraceae; genus Flaveria; species Flaveria linearis. The sequence continues at coordinate 26,358,639 of CM044005.1, forward strand.
ACACGATCCCGAACATGACCTCAACACGATCCAAAAAGTTACACAATCTAACATGACACGAAAATTCGCAGGTTGACACGAAAACGACCAGATTGACCCGATTTTTTAAATTGCATATCTTTTTCACGATTAATACTTTAAATTACTATTTTACAACAAAAAGTACAAATGAATGTAAAAAAAATAAATTTTTAGTTCTAAACTCTTATGTCAATTCTATTTTTATTTATAAATTTTGGAATAAAAACACAAGGGATTTAATTATGACACCAAAAATATATAAAAAGTAAAATAAATAAAACTAGGTCAAACAGGTCAACTAGAGAGGTTAGTGGGTTCGAGTTGAATTTAACCTGAACTTGTTTATAGTAAATCCCAAAACTTCAAATTTCTTAAGTTATAAATCTTAGTTGTAGAGGAAGTGGGTACTATCCAGGGCGGACTTATATAATATCCAGGGCGGACTTATATAATATCCAGGGCGGACTTGCTATATAAGGGAAGAGTCAACCGCCCCGCTAAAAAAATATATTTATATCTAACGTACATTAACGGTTTTTGATTCAACCTCATGATTATTTGAATACCGACCGTTATGGAAAACTTTATGACCCCTAAGCCCAAATATATTTTTTCTATCTTTAACCCATAACATCTAAACTTACGTAGCGTTTGGTACGTAGGAATGAGTGACAGAATTAAATGAACCATCAACGGTGAATGAATAAAGACATGTTTGCTTGGTGAAGATAATGTTATGAACCATTAAATAGTTGATTTCATTCCGTTAAATTCAGTCCATCAACCCTCCTTTCTTTTTTTTTCATTTCATCCGTTCTTCAATCATTAGTCACCAATACCACACACTCACCCACCACAACAACCACCACTGACCACCAAGATCGTCTGTCACCGGCATCCACCACCAGGCACGACCACCACCACCACCACCATCGACCACCACCGGCCACCATCGTCGCCGCCAACAACACCGCTAACTATCATTCGTCACCACCAACCGCCACCAACCGCCACCAATCACCGGTCACTGGTATCGACCACCGTTGTCACCGCCGCCAACAACTGGCCACTATCATCGCCGCCACCCACCACCGCCGCCAGAAAACCACCACCACCACCTGTCATCACCACCATAACTACTTTACATTTCATTTCTTCGTTTATTTCATACCTAACAAGCAACACAAAGTAATGATTTATTCATTCCTAAAAGGTAACCAAACGGAACAATGGAATGTAATAATTCTTTTCATTCTCTAATTCATTTCATTCTCTCATTCATTCAATTGTTTCGTCCATTCTATTACCCCAAAGGTTTGTTGGTATAAGGTAATGGAATGAATACGAAAATTGAATAGATAGAGGATTTGAATGCATGAAGTAATGAAATGATACATTAATTTTTATTATCATGTTTGGTTATTGTGTAGTAATGGAATAACTAGTTATTTTATGTCATTTGTTAAGTAGGAAAATAAAAAAAAGAATAGAATACATAAGTAATTATGATAATAATGACCAAGGGTGGTGGTGGTTGCTGGAGACGGTGGTTAGCGGTGGTGGTGGTGGCTGCTGGTTAGCGACAGCGGTGGGCGGAGGTGCTGGTGATGGGGGTGGTTGGCGGCGGCGGTGGCCGATGGTTTTTGGTAGTACTTACCGGTGGTGGTGGTGGTGGTGGTGGCTGGTGGTAGTGGTTGTGGTGGTGGCCGGTGGTGGTGGTTGTTGCTGATGGCAGTGGTGGTGGTGGTTGGTGGTAGCGGGCGTGGCTAGTGGTTGGCGGTGGTGGGGTGGTCGGTGGTAGTGGTTTCCAGAGGTGGCGGTGGTGGTGGGTGGCGGTGGTGGTGGGTGGCGGCAGCAGTGGGTGGTGGGGTGGTGGCGGTTCTGGCGGCGATGGTAGCCAGTGGCGATCAATCAAGGTGGCCGGTGGTGGGTGGATAAGTGGTATTGGTGACTAAAGATGGAAGAAGGATTGGAATGAAAAAACGAAGGGGTAATAGATGGAATGAATTTGAGTGAATGGAATCAACTATGTAATGGTCATTCCATTACCTTTACCAACAAAACATGTTTTTTTCAATCACCCTCAAATTCATTTTATTCCGTCACTCATTCATGCGAACCAAATGCTACCTAAGCATCCGTTTTATCTAAATTAATAAGTCTAAAATCTGCCTTTCAAAAAAAATAAATCTAAAATCTAATAACCAATTAAGTTTATTTTGTATTAAATCTACTAAGCATGTTTAGTTAATTAAATGCTCACTTTATTTTCCATTACCCCATTATCAATCTATCATTCCGTAAATCTAAAAGTTCACTTAACGGTTACCCTTATATGCAAATTACGAATTGTCGTTTGCAAAAAGAATATTAGCAACTTTAGCCGTAGAATATCATACTGCAATTCCTGCTTTGGTGCTTCCTGCGGCTACAAATCACGACTACAAGTTTTTTAAATGTGTTTAGTATGGATTCTAATAAATTATTTTAATATGTTCACATATTCCCATCAAAGTGTTGACATATCATCAAATCATGTGTGTTTTATATACTCACATATTTATAACAATAGCTTTAGTAAATCCGTATATTACACGGGCTGAATAAATAAAATATTAAATAGAATAAAAATTATTAATTATAAAACGATATACTAAGACATAATATGATTAAAATTATGTATGAGTAATAACTACAAGTAATAAAATAATAAAAAGAAATTTTAATTTTTTTTGCTTTTTAAAGATAAATTAAACATTTTGTTTTAAAATAACGTTTTAAAATTTATCATTTTAAAAAGTTTCTTACTATAACTCCTTATTTTAATTATTTTTGTTTTATAAAAAATTACTTTAAAAAAAAAAATTTTAAAATATTACATAAAAATAGTTTTATTTTTTAGAAAAAATTTCCTTTTATAAAAAACTCTCTCTATAGAAATACATTAATAATAAATTATCTTTCTTAATCTATTAAAAAATAATTATAATATAAAATTAAATAGATAATATTATTAGCAAATAATTTGGTTATTTAATATGAGAGAAACGACACATGACACCCCCATTTACCATTTTATTAGAGTAGAAAGATATGTGTTTGATTTAGCTAATTAATTTTTTTACTTTTAGCTTTCCAAATGAATAATAAGAATAATTGATTAAATATATTCCAAAACATATTACTTGATTTTGTTTTTGAGGTTTATTGAGATTTTAGAAAGGTCTGTTATCTGAACCCTCATCGTCCAAGACTCCAAGTGATGCTTCTGAAAAATTGATTTAGAATATTTTTTATTGGATTCTTCTGAACATAAACCAATCAACATTTACTTATTTGATGCGAACAAACTTGAACCGAAAACTTCAACATCAAGTTGATGTATACTCGAGAACCAAAAAATCAACCCTAGAAGAAAAAATTCTTGAGTCCGCCCCTGATACTATCCGAATTAAGTGTTCAGCCATTATATGGTAGTGGGTGTTACATGACTTGCACAAATTAAGTTTTGATCATTATTCAAACAATATGGGGATTGGTGTGTATCATGGTTGCAAAAGTCGCTAGGTGTTGTAAGGTCAGTCGACTGGGGAGTAGGGTTGTAAATGAACCGAACAAACATGAACGGAGTCTTGTTCGTGTTCGTTCATTAACAAAATAACTTGTTCATTAACTTTTAACGAACGCTTACCGAATGAGATTTCTTGTTCGTGTTCGTTCATTAAAAAAATAAATTTGTTCATGAATTGTTCACGAACGCAAATAAAGACAAACGAACGCACACAAATATTCATGAACACTAACGAATACAAATGAAACTTCCTAAAATAAATAAATACAAACCACCATATATTAATTTTATAATTAAAGTCAAAAACATTATGTAATATCTATCAAATATAAATACGTACTTAATATAATTATCTCAAACATTACTTTTAAATGAACGGACACAAATGAGCGTTAGTAAACACATTATTGAACATTCACAAACATAAATAAACGAACGCAACCTCCATTCATGTTCATTCGTTTAACTAAACGAATATAATTTTCTTGATCATGATCGTTCATTTATTAAACAAACGAATATAAACGAGCTTCCAGCCGAACGGTTCACGAACTGTTCGCTAAACGTTCGGTTCATTTACAGCCCTAGCGGGGAGTACTCGGGAATTACTCGGACATGGTATATTATAAAGAAATTAATTTTTGAGAAATTATATAGATGTCAAATATAGTATGTTTATAAACATTTATAATATAATACGTGAAAATCAATATATAAAAACTATGTACACATACTATAGTATTTTAAAATATAATATTTATTTTTTTAATATGTATACACATAATAAACATTTAATACTACTCATCTTTCAAAGTAAATTATTGCAAAACAACAAAAATACAAGAATCGATGAAAATAGCGAAAATCGATGATAAAAGGGCAAAAATCCGAGTTGAACCGAGTTGGCTCGATTTGGACCAAGTAGGGCCGAGTTAGACCAAGTAGGTCCGAGTTGGTCCGAGTAGGGCCGAGTTGCGCCGAGTTGGACCAATTCCGAGTAAGTTGACCGAGTTGAAGAAAAACGTCTCGACGCACTTTTGAGTTCCGAGTGGGTGAATAAAATATATCATGTTGTAAACGTCGTGTTTTGATCCGTACTTATTCCCGTCAACACATATTCTAATTCAAACAGATAATCATTCTTAATATGACCTGTTTTGACTCGTTATCTTGCACGATTTAAACCGCTTGTGTTTACAGGTAATGTATAGTTGCCAGTATGCAAAAATCTTTTTATATTGTGTTCTAGTTCATAAAAAGCCATGCTCTCAAATATTTAAATTTGACTTTGGAACCATTTCACTATATGTTCATTTAGTTTTAAATAACGTGTTTGCAATATATATTTTTAATTGATACAGCCATGGATCGAACCTTGGTATGTACGAATTAAACTATTTAAGCTCATGTTATGTATTAGTTATATAACGAGTGTCATGGTTACGAGTTACACCTACGGTGTTTAAAATCGGATATCTTCAAAATCGGATATCTCAAAATCGGATATCCCGATTTTTAATGTTTGAATTTCAAATATCCGAAAGAATTTCAATATCCGAATCCGTATCCGAATTTTTGAATTCGGGTTTGAATATCCGAACGAATATCCGAATTTTAAAAAATAATGTATTATTTAATAATTTTTATAAACTTTTATTAGAAAAACTTCCAGATATCCGAATTTTATCCAAAATTTATAATAAATATTTATTATTTTAATAGTTTTAATAATTCAAATATCCGAATATCCGAAAATTTTCAAAAACAATATCCGAATCTGAACCTAAAATTTTGGATATTGGGAATTCGAATATCCGAATCTTTAGATCCGGTTTTAAACCCAAATATTTTTTCACCCCCCGGCATACTTATACCCCACTTTCAATTCTAATGATCACATAAAAACAACAGTCCGTTGGATTATTGTATCATTTCCAATGTTTTTAAAACCGGACCGGACAGTGAACCGGACGCCTTACCGGTTTACAGGTCGGACCGGTTCAACCGGTCGGACCGTATATAAGAACCGGACCGTATTTATGTAAAAATTACAAAAAAATAAAAAATTTTATAAAAAAGCCGGTTCAACCGGTTCAACCACCGGTCCGACCGCCGGTTCGACCGGTTCAACCGGTCCGGTTACCGGTCCGACCGCCGGTTCGACCGGTCTGACCACCGGTTCACTGTTAAACCGGTTTTGAGCACCGAACCGGACCGGATTGGAGTCCGGTTCCCGGTCGAACCGGTCGGACCGGCCGGTCCGGTCCGGTTTTCAAAACATTGATCATTTCAAAAGTCTTCCGCTACTTGTATTATTTTTTTGATTTTTAAAAATGTTTTCGAGATATTACAAATAACTATATATATTTTTAATTGTATATGTTTGTGTGTGCTGGACGCTTTTAAAGTTTCTTAAATTGACCACCAAATCTTTGATGAATTGCAAAAAATCTTCTTCCACTTTTCATATTTCATTTCTCTTTGATTCTTTCTCTGAGTTAGGTTTTCTCATCTGTTGTTCGTTGCTCCGGCAACTAAATCCGACACCCCAGACAAAACAAAATCACAATTAACCAAGAGTCAAGAAAGGCAGAAAAATCGATGTAAGCTACGATGATGCCAGATTTAAGGTCGTTATGGTTGCCTCTAACGGTTAACGACGACTACTTAGTGGTGGATCTAGAACTTCATATTTTTATGTGTGCTTTAAAAAGAAAGTGTGGAACATAATTCAAAGAGAGGGTGCATAGGGTTGAGAGAGGATGATGGGTAGCTTTTTACTCGTTACTTATTTACTTTATACATAGAATACTTTGGGAAGGGAAAAAAGTTTTGTTAGTTAATTGAATTGAATGTATATTATATGCAACCTAAATAACAGATTAAAATGAAAATAAAACAACGTTCATAAGACTTTCCAGATTTTGTTCACATGTCCCTCTCGTATATCTTTATTTAGTTGATTTGAAGTGTTATGTTTTTTTTTCTTTTTTCATGTTTTTTTTTCTGTTTTGTAATTCACCAATTTTGATGGGAGAAGAGATTAAATCAAGACAACAGTTCTATTACAAACATATCCTGCAGCAACGGGCGGGGATCTATTTCTAGTTGAATATTATCATAAAAAAGATATGAAATATTGTGGTTCGCGCCACCGTGGCATGGTGTCCCACTCTTGGCCACAGTGCAACTTGGCTCAAGCTTGAGCCCATGAAAGGTATGTTGCATAGCTTTATACTTTATAGGGAAAAAGAATTAAGTAGTTTTAATAGAATTTTAAAATCTTAATTACCATTGTATAAAATCACTCGTAACAAAAGTGATAAAAAGTTTTTTACTAACCCAGACTATAAAATATTAAAATATAACAATTTATACTACCAATTAGATTAATGATATTTTTGGCTTATACTTTTATTGAGAATGGCTCTCTTAAATTATAAGTAAAATAACATATAAAAAGTTAAAGTGAGTTTGTTTTCTACAACAAAAGTGAACGTTAATAGTGATATTTATCAGTATAATTAATTATCCTAATGAATGTAATTTAGTTTGTTAAAACTAATTTTAGAAAAGTAATATAAGTTGGTACAAATATAAATATAAGTGGAAAACAAATATTTAAAGCATATTAACGCGAATAAAGAGTATTGAATGAAGGTGATTTCGCGTCAATTACTTATTCAATAATAAGAGGGAATAAAATAATTCTCATTTTCACTTTAAGCATCCTCTAATATTGTTGTTCGGTTCTAGTGACATAATTGTAATATCCTGATAAATGTAGAGAGATTTGTATGTGAGTTTAGATACACATAAAGTTTATGTGAATGTAAGATCATCTCACTTGATAAAAATTATTGTTTTTAAATGAAGGTTTTAAGTTCAAACTCAGATATTAAGTAGATTAGTTTGCAGTAATTTAAAAATAAGAGTAGAAAAGATTTGATATTAAAAAGAAAAGATAAAAGTTATATATTAATAGAATATAAGTAAATGTTTTTAGATATTTTCCAATTTGCTTGATTATTAAATTATAATCTCATAAGGTAAACTTTAATTTGATACAACGAGTTATCAAAATTTTACAATATACCCAAAACCTAAAGAGTTATCAAAAAATTTACAAGAACAATCAAATCAAAGACCAACATGAAAATTATATATACTCACACATACACGGTATATATATGAGGTCATCTCACAAATAATTGATTAGGTCTCGGTTTTAACTTAAGATAATGTTAAACACTGAGTCGTTAAGGCTCCTCTTCAAACCAAATCAAAGTATAAATCAAATTAGTCTTTTCTTATTTATAAAGTATTAATGACATTGATTTCTTTTTCATTTATGTCAAAGCATGTGCAATGTAGGTTAAAAGTTGAAGGAAAGGTCCCGATGAGAATAATGAGATGGTGAACTTGTCAAGATGTTTGTTTAATTCACGAGGACATTTTGATCTTTATACACCTAACACACTTCTTGTTATGCTATTTAAAACAACTCTTTTGTAAATGATAATTGTATAAGTGCGCGCGCAAGTCTTATTGCATGATTGGATGAGTAACTAATGAATGTTTCCGGTAAAAGATTTAAAAAACAAAGCCTAAAATAGATGGTTTATAATCGAGGGGTTACATCATATCATGAATATTTCTAACATCAACCACAAACATCATACATAAGGCATATAGGACGCATGTGATTTGTTTGAAATATCATCATTACGATTCCTAATAAGACCCAATAGGTTATGTGAGGCCTTAAGGCTAAAAATGGCAATAATCAAATTATTAGCGTGTCTATAACTTTGGTCTCTTTTTAGTAAATGGCATTTAAATGGGGTTGTTGGGTTGAGTGGAAGTATTCATAGGGCCAATGGGATTGCTTTAGCGAGATTGCTAAAAGTCGTATGACTTACAAGTCTATGTGCAGAAGTATACAAAATACAAATGGAAGTCTTTAAGATACGGGAGGAAGCTCTTAGAATTCAGGCATGCTAGTAGAATGAAGTGATCAAATGGACATAATTTAAGTAAAAGTAATAATCAAAGGAACATTTTAACCAATGGCGGACCTTGAACATTATCGTAGGGGGACGGGGCATTATCGTAGGGGGGCGGGGGGCGAAATTAATATTTTTTAGGGGGGCGAACTTGATATTTATATAAAATTTACACTACCGGGTCAAAAATTTACACTGCCGGGTCAAAAATTTACACTACCGGACTAAAATTTAACACTACCGACGAAAAAAAAGGGGACGACGGCCCCCTCGGTCTCCACTAAGCTTCGCCCTTGATTTTAACAATCTTCTTAGTATAGTTTCAACATCTAAATACCGAAAAAAAAACTTAAAGACTTTTAGTTATTATTATTTTTAACGACATCGCACACTTATTTTAACTACTTTTAATTCTACATTATATTAATACTTAAAATTAAAAGTCGATGACCAAGGGGAATGAGCCACACCACTTTTGTTTTAGTATTTAGTATAACCAGTTTTGACGTTGCGCGTTGTCGCGCCTTTACGAGTTTTAATGTAACCCTAAACCAAAATTAAAATCAAAATCAAAATGAATGTTCAAAACCACAAAATCAGCAAAATACACAAAGTAAAACACGTCAAAACCCCATATCCATAACACACCATAACATATAGAACCCAAAAACTGAATCAAAACCAAACACCATACATAAAACAGACGGAAATCAAAGCCGCAAGAAGACGACACAATCCAAAATAAAAAACCTATGAAAATCAAAGCCCCGAAAAGAGCAAACAAAAGGAAAACCCAAACCTTAATAGCGAGAATCGTCAGGGTTTCGATAACGAAAGAAAGAAAGCAGGAACCCGGAGAAAGACAACGCCAACGAACCCTATAAACGAACATAATCAAAACAAATTAAAGACACGTGTCCAGACATCAAAAACCCACAAAAAAACCCACTCTCAAACCTCGAACCCACATCCAAAACAAACCCTATAAAAACACAAGCAAACAAAAGAAAGAAATAAAGAAAAAACTAATGACCAAAGTTTTTAATAAGAATAGATAATTACTTTCATAGTATGACAAGAGTTATCCTCTAGATCAAGTGGTCAGTGTCTTATTTTCAAAATAGAGTTAATATCGGTTTTGGTCCCTGTGTTTTGTAAATTGACTCCACTTTAGTACCAACGTTTTTTTTGTCTTCATTTGAGTACCAAATTTTAAAAAAGTTATCTGTTTCAGTCCAAATTTCAAACGGTGTTAACATTTTCTGTTAGATTTTTTTAAAAATACCAAAATACCCCTAAGGGCTATAAAAATATAACCATCTCCACCACATACCACCACCGCCACCACACACCACCACCGACACACTCCACCGCCGGAGGGACTTACCGGAGGGGTCGTCGACACGGCTGGATCCACATCCGCCACCCCCCCTCAATTCAACCTCCACATCCTCACCAACTGCTCTGCCCAACACCACCCATTCGCCACCGACCTTTGCCCCTTCACCACCAACCACGGTCTCAGCCCCAAAACCTACAACCAATCCTACCGCCCTCCTTGAACCATTCTTCCACTGTCGTATGCTCGAATACCCCTGCCTTACCAACGACCCCTTCGCCGCTGACGCCATATTTCTCCCCTATTACGCCGCCCTTGACTCCCTTCGATACCTCCACGGCGGCGATTACAACTCCCCCGCCATCCAAAAGATCAACGTTGATGTTGTTCGCCAGTGGCAAGGTGGAGGCTCTCGGCGGTGGGGTCGAAGCCGTAGTACACTCGAACAAACGAATTTGAGCAGATTGTTCGGAGGTTTTCGCCGATGAGGGAGTCCAGTAAGCATCTTTCTTCGAGGGTTTCGATGACGTTAGGGCGGTGATGGTGTGACTGTTTTGGGGTTGATTGGGATGAGATGGAGCAGAGGTTACGAGTGAATGGGTGACGCGGGAGACGGTGGTGGTGAAGGGCTCTGGCGACGGTGGTGGATGGGGTGAAGGGGGATTGAAGCAGAGAGGAGAATGAGGTTCTGTAATTAGTGTGAGGTGTGGTGGTGTGTGGTGGTGGTGGTGTGTGGTGCGGTGGAGTGTGCCGGCAGTGGTGTGTGGTGGCGGTGGTGTGTGGTGGCGGTGGTGTGTGGTGGTGGTGGTATGTGGTGTGTGGTGGCGATGGTGTGTGGTACTGTGGAGAAGAAATTGAAAAGTGAGATGGTGATATTTTTAGCCCTTAGGGGTATTTTGGTCTTTTTAAAAAAATCTAACAGAAAATGTTAACACCGTTTGAAATTTGGACTGAAACAGATAACTTTTTTAAAATTTGATACTCAAATGGAGACAAAATAAACATTGATACTCAAGTGAAGTCAATTTGCAAAACAAATGGACTAAAACCGAAATTAACTCTTTTATATATATCTTGAGTCAGTCTTACTCGACACACATTTTTTAAAAATAGATCAAATAAAATATAATATGCTTTAATTGTATAATATGAAAAAACCAAATGATGAACAGTTGCCCATGAATAGTACTATTATAACTAAACCACCACCAGCCTTCACCCTCTTCCCCTCACCCTCAATCTTCGATCTCTTCCCTTCTCCGGCACCACCACCTACAAACCGGCAAAGTCGAGCGCCGATGATCTGGAGCTCCGGCGAGCCTGTGAAACTGCAATGGAAGGAAGTAAGCAGAAGGTTGTGTTATCGATCCGTGTGGCCAAAAGCCGTGGTATTTGGGGTAAATCAGGTAAAATGGACCTTCTCACTTGATTCCATTTTCATCATCATCATCATCATCATCATCTTCAACTTCAATGGCTGAATCACCTGAAAACCCACCTTCAGTCGACTGCAATCGCATCACCATCGATTGACCTTCATCAACAGCCACACCAGATTCAAACCACCTCCATCGCCGGTGAACAAAACATCTCTGACGACCTGCATCAGCATCATTGTCGACCACACCATCGCATAATACCACCGCCAACCACAGCCCTGATTAGCGTTTGAGGTGAACGAACGGTTGTTGTCGATGCAGGTTATGGTGGTGTGGTGGTGGTGGGGTTGAGAGGGCGCTGCGGCGGACGGTGGTGGTGATGGTGGTGGTGGGAGAATTGGGGGCGGTGGGGTGGGGGGTGTAGTGAGATTGAGTGGTTGAGTAAGGTGACCATTAGGGTTTGGTGATTGAAGAAGATGAAGATGAAGATGTAGTGAGAAAAAATGAAGTGTGTGCTTTTGTGTGTGTGTGAGTGTTCATTCGATTGTCGAGTTTTGAAGCATCTTCCAGGTGAATCTCCATCGCAATTGATTGTTATGTATCGTTTTTCATATGTTACTATGCTATTACGTAAAGTTTTTGATTCATATGTGATTGATTAGTTGATAGTTACATCGATCTAGAGGATAGTGAAGATGAGGAGGAAGAATCGAATTTGGAAATGGGGTGTCCGTACTGTTTAGAGGGATATGATGCCATAGGATTGTGTGTTCATCTCGAGGATCAACATCCGCTTGAAATCAAGTTGGGGGTAATTGATTTAATCGCCTTTTGATTGTTTAATCTGCTTTCGATTTCATTGTTTGATCATCAACAACATCATTATTGAGTTTACTTCTCATAGATTACTGTTTTAGAATGAAATGATTAGTTTTTGACATCCATTGGAGATTATTAGGTTTTTGTTTGTATGATTATTGTCTATTTGTGTGATTCAATTGATTTGGGTGTTATTTGTTTGTGATTGAGGTTTGTTTGTTGCAGGTATGTCCTCTTTGTGCTACTAATCATGGGAGGAACATGATTTCCCACTTGATTATTAAACATGAGAGTGTCTTAAAAATATCCTTTTCATCTGTTTGTTTTAGCTTATGAGATCTTGCTTTATCTATTTGTTTCTAAATTCTAATCTTCCATACATGAACTTGCTACTTATACTATCAGTTTCTATTGGTAAAAGAAGAATCAAAAGGCTTGTACTTTAGCACTATCAAGGTGTGTAGTAAACTGTAAAAGTATTCCTCCTAAGTGGTCGAGAGTTCCTGACAGGATCTCAGCCTCTCGTTTGATCAATTAGATTATGTTTGCAGCGGATTTTAGCACATTAATTAGCAATTATTCAAGAACATAAAAGATATTGCAATTAAAAGCATAAACATAGAGAGAGAAGAGTTCTGCGAAACATTAAATGTTCTATTGCTAAGCACGTTTCGGCAATTAAAACAGTATGGTTCACCATCCTTTTATAGGCGGCAAAAGGATGGTGGTGATGTCCTTTTTCTGACATCAACTGATTATTAAAATTACAACTGACGGAACATAAAACTACTGAAGATATCAACAGCTGACATCTTCTTACAAAAATGTTCCTATCTTTTACAAGTACTGACAAAAGTAAAACTACTGAAATCCTACAACGACTGAAGAACAAACTCTTCAGTCGTTTATAACTACTGATACTATAACAGCTGAAGAACATGCTCTTCAGCTGTTGTACAACTACTGAAACAAAATAAACTACTGAAAAGGAAAAACCATCACAACAACTGAAGAAGACTTCTTCAGCTGTTGTGACAAACTCTGAGTCTTCAGCACTTGTTCTTCAGACTTTGGGCTTCAGACGATGTAACAGCTGATAACTTCAGTAGATATCATCAGCTGTTGTCTTCAGTCTTTGTCTACAGACTTTGTGCTTCAGTAGAAGGTCTTCAGTTCTTCAGTTCTTCAGCTTTTGATTCTTCAGTACTTGTGTTCAGTACTTGAAGTCTTCAGTACTTGTAAGATCAGTACTTCAGAATTCAGTACTTGGTCTTCAGTACTTTGGAGTCTTCAGCTGTTGTTCTTCAGTTCTTTGATCTTCATACTTTGTTCTTCAGACTTTGTCAGAACAGCTGATGGGAGTCTTCAGCAGTTGTTGCAGTGGCATGTGGGACTTAGAGGTTTTCCTGATCTTGGCTCATTGGTTCTTTTGGTCCAACAAACTCCCCCTGAACCAATGCAGCCAAAACCTCTAATTATTGGTTGTCCCACTTATTGGTGGCATAAAGATTGGTCTATATCCTTCTAGATCAGATTAGAAGTTGACCCAGATAATCACTGGCCTGAGAGGTAGTCTCTAGTGTTTGTTTGACTAAGTATGGATGGGAGCTCTGTCTTGGGGAATTGGACACAGAGCTGTTGTCCCATCCATGAGATCTACCTCCCATGTACAAGCCGGTAGGATTCTCGGGTGTAGGCCTGAAGAAAGATCATTTGTTCTTCTTTGGAGAGGTCTTCAGGCACACCATCGAACAATCCCTCCTGACCGTACAGCTCTGAGATGTACTTGACCTGTTTTCCATTTTTGAGCTCAACTGTTGTGGTTTGCCTGTATGCAAATTCATCAGAATGTTTTCCCTCCAACAACAGGTTGAGCTCATCCCTATGGAAGTTCTCAAGCCTCTTATAGACCAAACCCTTCCTAATCACCCTATTATCTAGCATTGTTTGGGGTGATTGGTTGGCTCTATAGGCTTTCTCGAACTCCTCTACTATTTCCCAGGGTGTTATTACAAGAGCCACAGAGATCACTTCATCTACGATTCTCTTAAGTTGGCTCTTGTATCTCACAGGCATGTCCTTCTTGACTATCCTATGAGACACCCTTGGGTCAGGCCAAGTTCTCACCCTCTCCTTTTCATATTGAAAGGTTTGTTTGAGGGTGAATAATCTCAGAGCTTCCTTTTGCATATTCATTATGGAGGTAGAAGCAGCATAGCATTTGTCAATGCTTTTCAGCATTTCCTCATCGTGTAGCCTTTGCTGCTCCTCCTCTTCTAATTTTACCCTCACAATGTCCTGCTGTGAGGTGGGAGTGATGGTTTGTGGTTTGGCTTTAGGTAGAGGTATAACTGCTGAAATGGGCAGACTATCCTCCTCATCCTCCTCTTCTTCTTCTTCTTGCAGCCTCAACACCCTTCTCTTCTTCACCAAGGGTGGATCATTGGCTGCGGGTTTTGATGGTGAAGGGGTTGGTTTTGTGGGTCGTGGTTTGGTGGTTGGTGTAGGAATTTTGGCAGGCACTTCTAGTAATCTAGATATGAGAGAAGGCTTAGTCTGTTTTGCTAGAAGTGTCCTGTTCCCAGCACCGGCTTCGGAGAGGGCCTCAGCAACCAGTCCTTTAGTAAAAGTACCAGCTGAACAGATCTTGGTGGTTATAGCCAAGATTCTGTCCCTGGACCATGCTTTAATATCAAGGACTGGCCTGCCCAGATACTTCGAAATGAATCTACTCATAGCCTCGAGTCTCTTTTTGTCCTCTTGGCTATAAGTAGACCATCGGTGTTCAATCTCCCTAGTTTCCATCCTCCTGAGCTCCTGATCTAGCAAGGCAGTGTCCTTGTCAAAGCCTTGCCTGAACAGCTGATCAATGGCAGAATCCATTGATTTGTTGTGTTCAGCATCAGCCTCCTTGACAAGGGCTGCTAGATCAGAGTCCATTTTCTCTCCCTCTCCCTTTTTCTTATCAGTGATACTGAAATCCTTTTGGATTCCAGCCACTTCTATTTGCTTAGTCTCCCTCTCTTTCCTCTTCCCTTTCTCCCTCACCTTACTAGTCTCCTCAACCAACTCCCTCTCAACCACCACCTCTTTTTCTGCCTCTTTCTCCTCCTCTCCCCTCTTCCTCTTGGCTTGCACTGATGTCTCCCCCTTTTTGGGTGCATTGGTTGGGGTTTGACTATCAGCAAGCGCCTTAGTAATGGCAACCTCCACCATAGGTTGTATGTAAGTGGGAAGCCTCTCATCAAGGGTTTGAATGACTATATCTTTAAGTATAGGTGTGATGAGAGGCAGGGATTTCTGGAGGATAGCATCCAGCTGCTCAGGGGGGTTCTGACCCTGAGAGCTAGTGCCAGAAGCAGGGGCTGGTGGCCGAGTTTGTGGGAGTGGCTCAGTGTGTATGAGACCTTCGGGTGAAGGTGCCATCTGTGGGGTTGTGGTGGCAGATGGACTTCTATCTCGAGTCATTTGAGCAAGCAGCTCTTTGAGTCTGCTTATCTCATCCTCTAAGATAGTATTTTGAGCTACTACATCGTAGAAGAAGCTCAGGTCATCATCAGCATGAGCTGAATCACCTGACCTCCTCACAATGTCAGGATGTACATGCCCTGAGTGTGGCTCAGTAATAGCATGTGCCCCTTGTTCATGGTACTGGGGACTTCTAGCCTCCGGATTGGATCCATCATCGGCAATTGCCTCTGGTGAGGTCTTATGGATGTTACCAGCTTCACCCTGCTCAGATGTTGATGCAGAGGAAGTGGCAGCCTCACCAGATTATCCTATCTCCCTAGCCACACTGGGAGATTGGACTGATTCTCTGTGCTGTGGGCTCCCACCGGCACTTGTATCCACCCCCTCTTCGGTTGGAGTCTCCCCAGTTGTAAAAGGTTTCTGGGGAGAGGGTGGAGTGCTCAGATGGGTCAGCACTTTGGCTATTGCCAATGTAGGGCTTTGTGGGCCGGCCTCATCAGTAGATTGGCTCGAAGCAGGGTGCACAGGGGGAGGACTGTGCTTTTCAATGGCAGTCTTCTCAAGTGAGATAGACCCCAGTAGTGTGGTTGCCCTAATATTGGTTGCATCAGGCTCCTGTTGAGAGGAAGCCTGTGCGGTTGTGGTGGGTGGAGTCGTGGTACCTGCTGGGAGAATCGAACCAGCAGGCACATCCTGCCTTTGTGTTGCAGGGGCATCCTCAGGGGACTCATCTCCCTGAGTAGCCTTTTTGGGCTTCTTTTTGGCTTTGGGTTTGGTGGGGACTTTGGATTTGGAGGTGGAGGCTGTGGGTTCCTGCTGCGTGGGTTTTTGTAGCCGGCCAGCCTGTTTGAGTGTGTGGTCAGTGTTGTGCCTGGAGTATACCTTGGCTAGAACAGCCATGGCAGGGACCCCAGTGCCAACTAGTCCCTCAGCCTGAAGCTAGTTTTCTATCATGGCCATGATGAACCGTGGATACAAGATCCAACGGTTAGAAAGTGGTTTTGTGGCCATGTCTTTAAGTTCCAAAAAGATTAGATTAGTTAAGTTCAGAGGTTGGTTCTCAAAGATAGAAAACAATACCTGTTGCCACCTTGTTGACATCTGGTCCTACGAAGAGGTTTTGGGAGCCAGACACACGTTCACCATATGAAAAATGAGGCGTTGGGGATCAGGGAAGTGCTTCTTCAACAAGGTGGAGGCGGAGAGGTCACCCTGGTAATCATTGGATGTGAATGATAGATCCAGGGCGCCTTTGGGGTAGGAGGTTGGGTAGGTGGCATCCTCCAGCTTTAGGGTTTGGCGTAGGGTAGCTGGAGTGATAACCACGGGGTGGTTGTTGACGGAGGACCGGAGAGAGACCTCGCCATCCTGCTCTCCGGTTTGGACGGTTATGTTTGTCCAAAACTCCGTCAAGGAGTCGGGGTATATAGTAGGGTTGAGGAGAAAAGCCGTGTTGTAGGGTGAGTCGTTCATAAGATCGACGGCTTGGTGAAATTTAGGCCATAATGGCGATTTGGTGAGATGGGCGACACAGTTGTGTCGAGGTTTCAGTTGCATGGTCGCCATTAATGGTGTATGGGAATTTCAGAGGTTTTGAAAGATTAGGTCAAGTGAGGAGTAAATGCTCTAAAGGTGGGGTATTTATAGGGTAGGGTAAAGGCTGAAAGAAAACTACTGAAGGTTTTGGTGTTAGTTATCAGTTGTTATAACGACTGATGACGTGGTTTTAAACTTCAGTGATTGTAACATCTGAGGACTTGGTGTTAGTCGTCAGTAGTTGAAACTACTGAGACCTTGGTTTTGTCCTTCAGATGTTGTAAACGTCTGAAGAGTTACTGTCAGTCTTCAGTAGTTATGAACTACTGATGACCTAATATTCTTCTTCAGGCGTTGTAACAACTGAAGACTTGGTATTAGCCTTCAGTAGTTGTAAACTACTGAGATCAGTAGTTGTGAACTACTGAAGACATGGTATTGCTTCAGTTGTTGTAAACAACTGAGGACTTGGTGTTAGTCATCAGTAGTTGTGAAACTACTGAAGACATGGTTTTGTCCTTCAGTTGTTTGGGTATGAAACAGCAGCTGTTGGTATCAGCTGATGTGAAATCACTCATCAGCTGTTTCCGTCAAATCAGTTGTTTCATACTAGCCTCCACACTTACTCATCAGCTCTTTGGCTGACTTTCAGATGTTTCATTGACCCTTCAGCTCTTGAGAATATTTGCCTTCAGCTCTTGTGATCAGATGTTCACAAGTGCTGATGAAATATGCTTCAGAGCTGGTGAACAAATTTTGTCTTCAGTACTTGTGTAACATTACACATCAGTACTTGTGAGCAAAATTTGTTCTTCAGTACTTATTTATTTGAAAATCATACTTCAGTAGTTGTAATCCACCTCACTACATCAGTTGTTTTTAATAAATAATGTACATCAGTACTTTGAGTCATTTTAGTCTTCAGTAGTTGTGAAAGAGCTGAAGACTAAATTACTCATCAGTACTTGTATTTGACCTAATGCTCATCAGTAGTTGTGAAGTAAAAGCATCAGTATAGGTCAAATCAATCAAGCTGTAACATACCAAGCCTTAGTACCAAATTTTGGAATGTGGCACTATCTAAAGGCTTAGTAAAAATGTCTGCAAGCTCATCAGCACTAGGCACAAACTTAGGATCAATCAGACCTTTCTCATAGCAATCCCTGATAAAATGATGTCTGATCTCAATATGTTTGGTCCTAGAGTGCTGGACTGGATTCTTAACAATACAAATAGCTGAAGCACTATCCATTAATAATGGAGTCTTAGTCTCAGTAATGCCATAATCCAGAAGTTGGTTCTGAAGCCAGAGTATTTGAGAGGTACAACTTGCAGTAGCAATATACTCAGCTTCAGCAGTGGATGTAGCAATTGATGTTTGTTTCTTACTCTACCAAGAAACTAAACAATTGCCTAGGAATTGGCAACCACCAGAAGTGGATTTTCTAGTGACTTTGCATCCTGCATAGTCACTATCAGAGAAAGCAACTAATTTGCAAGAATGCCCAGCTGAATACCAAAGTCCTAGTGATTGGGTACCTTGCAGATATCTAAAGATCCTCTTGACTGCAATCAAATGGGATTCTTTAGGTGCAGCCTGAAATCTAGCACAAGCACATGTTGAAAACATGATGTCTGGTCTAGAAGCTGTAAGGTACATCAAGGACCCAATCATACATCTGTAAAGGGTTTCATCAACCGCTTTACCTTTCTGATCTACATCTAGTTGTGTGATGCTGCTCATGGGAGTAGAACAGGGCTTACAGGTTTGTAAATCAAACTTATTCAACAACTCTTTGGTATATTTGGACTGATGGATGAAGATTCCATCATCCTGTTGTTTGATTTGCAAACCTAGAAAGAACTGTAATTCTCCCATAGCACTCATTTCAAACCTAAGCTTCATGAGCTTTGTAAATTCATCACACAACTTTGGATCAGAGGATGCAAAGATGATGTCATCTACATAGATTTGAACAAGGAGCTTATGTTGCCCCACAGTCTTGATGAATAAGGTTTTATCAATGGTGCCTCTAGTGAACTTATTCTCTAGAAGAAAGGTTGAGAGTGTCTCATACCAGGCTCTAGGTGCTTGCTTCAGCCCATAAAGAGCCTTATCAAGCTTGTACACCCAGTCAGGATGTTTATTGTCCTCAAAGCCTGGTGGTTGACACACATAAACCTCTTCTTTTATTTTCCCATATAGGAAGGCACTTTTGACATCCATTTGATAAACCTTAAGACTGTGAAAGGCAGCATAAGCTAAGAACAGTCTGATTGCTTCCAGTCTGGCCATAGGTGCAAAGGTCTCATCATAATCGATGCCTTCCTCCTGTGCAAACCCTTAAACAACCAGTCTGGCCTTGTTCTTGACAATTTGGCCCTTCTCATCTGTTTTGTTCCTGAATACCCACTTGGTGCCTATAGTACACTTACCTTTGGGTAATGGAACAAGCTCCCACACTTGCTGTTTCTTGAATTGAAGAAGCTCAAGCTGCATAGCTTCCACCCATCCATTGTCTCTTAAAGCAATATGATAGTTCTTTGGCTCTTGCTGACTGATGAAGAGAGCATAGAAGTAGAAGCTGGACAATTGATTCCTGGTTGAAACTCCATCATGGATATCACCAATGATTTGTGAAGTGGGGTGATTCTTGAGCTCTTGATAGACTATGATATCTGTGCAAGTGTTTGTAGACCCATCAGCAGCCACAGATGGTGATGGAGATTCCTGAAACCATGTAGAAGATGGCAGCTCAAACGAAGTAGAGCAAGCTGAAATCTCATCAGCATTTGTAGTGGATGGAGCTGCTGAGGCTACAGGAGCATCAGGTTCAGTGAACTCAGGCAGGTTGTCACTAAACCTGAAGAGGTGAGTACTGACTACATCATCATCAGTACCACCAGGTGGAGATCTGTTGACAGGTTCAACAGCTGGAGGTTGATAAAGAACATATTGCAGTATGTCCAGATCAAACAACTCCACAGGGTTTTGTGGAATCTTGTCCTTTGGAGATTCATTGAACTTGACATGCAAAGTTTCTTCAACTCCCTTTGTTCTACAGTTGAAGACTCTGTATGCCTTGCAAGTTGATGAATAACCAACAAAGTACCCTGCATCCACCTTACTAGCAAACTTCTGGAGTGGGTTGCTAGTATTGAGAATGAAACATGGACACCCAAAGGCTCTAAAGAATGAAATAAGAGGGGCCAAATGATGAAGAACTTCATAAGGAGTCTTCATCAACCTCTTATTCACTAAAGCTCTATTCTGTACATAGCAAGCTGTATTGACAGCTTCAGCCCAAAAGGTCAGTGACAACCCTGAGTCGGCCAGCATTGACCTTGCGGCTTCAATGAGAGTCCTGTTCTTTCTCTCCACCACTCCATTCTGCTCAGGAGTTCTAGGAATGCTAAACTGCCTTCTAATTCCCTTAGACAGGTAGAAGTCATCAAGTGTGTGGTTTCTAAACTCTGTTTCATTGTCACTCCTCACACACTTGACCTGTAGGGAATACTGCTTTTCTACAAGTAACACAAAGTTCATTATTGTCTTGGCTGCTTCATCCTTGGAGTGCAAGAAGAAAGTCCATACAAACCTGGAGTAATCATCCACAATTACTAGGCAGTATTTCTTCTTTGCCATGCTCATCACTCTGACAGGACCAAAGAGATCCATGTGCAAAAGCTGTAAGCAGGCAGTGGACTTTGGTTCTTCTATTGAAGGGAATGAAACTTTGTGTTGTTTTCCTTTCAAGCAAGCAGTGCAGTCATCTTCACACTTGAACTCCTTCTGAGGCAATCCTCTTACTAGACCATGGCTTATAAGCTGATTCATGTTCTTGAAATTAACATGACCCAGCCTTCTATGCCATAGTGTAGACTCTTGAGGAGATGCCTTGGAGAATAGACAAGGATGGCCTTTTAGATCCATCTTTTTGGAAAGATCTAAGGCATACACTCTTCCTGTCCTGTTGGCCTTCAGGAGAGTGTGTTCATCCAATTCCTTGTCAATCAAACTCAGAACTCTGGATGACAGAATCTGACAGTTCTGGCTTATGAAAAGGGCAACATGGCCTTTGTCACACATTTGACTGACACTCAAGAGGTTGTACTTAAGATTCTCCACATGGTTAACATCATCAAACCTTATCTCCCCATTGGAAACAAAGCCTTTTCCGATAATGTAACCCTTTGCATCATTGCCAAAGGAAACAAATCCCTTCTTTCCTTGAGAGTAGTCATTAAGAAGAGAGCTGCTTCCTGTCATGTGCATGGATCCTCCACTGTCTACATACCAGATGCTTCTATGGCATGTTGAAGAACCCTGCAAACACAACCATGTGTTAGTTAGTCTTGGAGACCCAAACCTGCTTGGCTTTGGGTCTGTTCTCAGCTACAGGTGTAGTACTAACAGGTGTGTTATGTGTGACAGCTTGAGGTGAAGAAGATGGTACAGAAGAGGAACCCTTTGGCTTGGACTTCCTTTTCTGTGGTTTCAACACAGGAGCATTTAAGTGGTTGACTCTTCCCACTAGTTGCTGAACCATCATCACCAACTGTGTCTGATTTTATGATAAAGCCTTCAGCTCTTCAGACACATTGGAGTTTGCTGATGATGAGTTCCTATGTTGTACCATCTTTTTCTGAGCAACCTCAGCTGTTGCCTGAGTAATCCCTACCTTCTTTTTAGATTTAGCTTTGGGCTTAGGGATTTCAGGCTTGGATGTTGCTAGTACAAACTTGGTTTCAAACTCATTTTTCATTTCATTGATGTCCTCATTGATTTTCTCCTTCTGTTTGAGTTTGGAACCCCTTTTGTACCAGCAATCATCAGTAAGATGATTGAACAAGCCACATATCTCACATGGCTTTTTCTTCATCTTATGCTGATCATCAGCTGAAGAGGATTTAACTACTGAAGACTTGTTCTTCAGCTGTTTGTCATCTGTACTAGCAGTTTTCTTCCTAGTGCCTGCTTTCCTGGTATCCTCTCTAGCTGTCTTCAAACCTTTCCTACTGTTAGTTTTCTTCTTTTCAGTGCTAACAGTATTTGAGGTTTGAACTTCAGATGTTGTCACTTGCTCTCCAGTACCTTCAGTACTTCTAGTGACAACACCTGAGTTGATCAGCCTTTTGGTCATGTGATAGTCAGCATTTGAACCATCAGCTGTTGTAGCATCAGCTGATTGGTTTTGGCAGGAGTAAATGCTGACATCTATCTCTGATGATGCTGATTCAGAGGATAGTAGGTCACATGATGAGAAGGATTGGTTATTGCTCTCCCCATCAGATTCAACTTCTGCTCTTGAAGTGAAATCTGTGGGAGGAGCAGTGTGATTATAACCAATGCCAAACTTCACATTGGAAGCTGATTGCTTACTAAGAAGCATTTCAAAACCCTTGCATGATTGCACCCATCGATCACACTCGACTTGGGTGGTTGCAAGAGTTTCCTTGAGGTCTTTGTACTTCTCTAGAAGTACATCTTCCCTAGCTTTATCATCTTTGATTTGGCATTTAAGCTTGTAAATCTCATCATTTTTATCTTTTAGTGCAGCCTCAAAATCAGCTTTTCTTTTGGAAATAGTGTGCTCAAGCTCAAGATTTTTATCTATTAAAGCTACATTTGCTTCTCTAGTAGAAGCAAATGCTGCTATGCATGATTCTGAACAAAGCTTGGCTTTTGCCTTAGTGGATACCTGAGATGAGGCATTGGATGATGACCCTTCAGCAGAATCAAGGGCCATCAGAGCAAGATTTCCAAAAGGTTGGTCACCACCATGTTGACCAGCACCTTGGAGTAGTTGTTCCTGACCAGATAGCTCTTCTGGTAGACTACTCCAGTCAACAACACTTGGGATGAAAAAGCTGTGTTGTTGAGGTTGTGTGTGATGATGAGATTGGGAAGATTGAGGCTCAGGAAGAGCATGAGGTGATTGAGCCGGGGGTGCTTGAGTTTGACTAGGCTGAGGCATGTAGTAACAGGGGTAAGGATATGGCATATGACCCTGTGGCATAAAATAAGCAGGTGGTGCCTGTGCCTGAGATGGATGGGTAGAACTGGAGGAAGGTTGCTCTTTGTGCTGTGAGCTATTGCTGGGAAAGGTCACAAAGGGTGCAGATGAGTTAGATCCAGATGATCTACACTCTCTTGCAAAGTGTCCAAGCCTTTGGCACTTGTGACACCTCAACTTGCTCTTGTCAAAACCAACTTTGGTTTTGCCAGAGAGTCCTGGGAATTTCCTACCAGTTCTCTTGTAGAACTTTTGAGAGCGGATATTTATCATTGCCATTTGGTTTAAAATATCCATCTCTTCCAGATCATCATCTGGAATGCCCTTCAAGTCCTCCATCAGAAAACACAAGTTGTCACCACCACCTCCTGAACTACTAACACCAACAAAAGCTTATTCTGAGTTGGTAGAGAAATCAATATGCTCATCATAAGAACTTTCTGATGAAGCATATTCTGACTCATGACTTATCAAGGCAGCATTACCTTGGACAAAGTCATCAGCAAGCTTGCCAGAAGAGGACAACTTCCTCTTTTGCTCTATCTCTCTCTCTCAAAAGTGAGCAATTTCCCATGAAGTTGGGTGAGAGATAGAGTTTCCAGATCAACACTGGAGCGTAGGACAATGGTATATGTGTCCCATCTCTCAGGCAATGACCTGAGGAACCTGTTGTTCATCTGGCTGTTGGAGTACTCTTGTTTGACCATCTTCAGCTCAGAGATCAAACAAGAGAACCGCTCAAACTGCTGGGTCAGAGTCTCACCCTTTCTATATGAGAAAGTCTCATATTGTTGGGCGAGGATTTCCCTATTGTTTGCTAAGACCGAATCAGTTCCTCCAAATTGTTCTTTTAGAGCAACCCATAGGTCATAAGCAGACTCATGATGCAAGAGCCCTGAATATATCTCATTTGGAATGGCCATGGCTAAAATTCCATGGGCTCTAGCATCAATTTCGAACAGCTTTAGATCTTCGTCCGAATATTGTTCAGGTTTCTTCGCAACCTGTTCATTAGATTCCGGGACGCTCACCATAGGCTTGTATGGCCCATGCACCACTGACTTCCAACAACCAGCACTGTTGACAGCCAAGTGGTGTAGCATACGTCTTTGCCATATGTTATACTCGTTCCTAACCAGCATCGGAGGCTTGGTTGAGGAACCAGTATTGTGAGGATCATTAGTTGGTGTTGTCATCTCAGGTTTTAGTCAAAACAAGTTTAAACAAGACAAACGTAACTCAAAACCACCAAAAGACCTCAAGATTTTGGCCAGAAACAGCAGAAACTCACTCTCTATGGCTAATTCTTGCAAATTGCTAATTCGATCAAACTGAGAGATCAAAAGAGCAGTTTCAAATGATCAATAGTTAAATCGATCAATGATTAACCTGCTCTGATACCATTTGACAGGATCTCAGCCTCTCGTTTGATCAATTAGATTATGTTTGCAGCGGATTTTAGCACATTAATTAGCAATTATTCAAGAACATAAAAGATATTGCAATTAAAAGCATAAACATAGAGAGAGAAGAGTTCTGCGAAACATTAAATGTTCTATTGCTAAGCACGTTTTGGTAATTAAAACAGCATGGTTCACCATCCTTTTATAGGCGGTAAAAGGATGGTGGTGATGTCCTTTTTCTGACATCAACTGATTATTAAAATTACAACTGACGGAACATAAAACTACTGAAGATGTCAACAGCTGACATCTTCTTACAAAAATGTTCCTATCTTTTACAAGTACTGACAAAAGTAAAACTACTGAAATCCTACAACGACTGAAGAACAAACTCTTCAGTCGTTTATAACTACTGATACTATAATAGCTGAAGAACATGCTCTTCAGCTGTTGTACAACTACTGAAACAAAATAAACTACTGAAAAGGAAAAACCATCACAACAACTGAAGAAGACTTCTTCAGCTGTTGTGACAAACTCTGTGTCTTCAGCACTTGTTCTTCAGACTTTGGGCTTCAGACGATGTAACAGCTGATGACTTCAGTAGATATCATCAGCTGTTGTCTTCAGTCTTTGTCTACAGACTTTGTGCTTCAGTAGAAGGTCTTCAGTTCTTCAGTTCTTCAGCTTTTGATTCTTCAGTACTTGTCTTCAGTACTTGAAGTCTTCAGTACTTGTAAGATCAGTACTTCAGACTTCAGTACTTGGTCTTCAGTACTTTGGAGTCTTCAGCTGTTGTTCTTCAGTTCTTTGATCTTCATACTTTGTTCTTCAGACTTTGTCAGAACAGCTGATGGGAGTCTTCAGCAGTTGTTGCAGTGGCATGTGGGACTTAGAGGTTTTCCTGATCTTGGCTCATTGGTTCTTTTGGTCCAACAGTTCCAGTCATGATGGACATTGGTGTAGATTTAAGAGTAGCCGAGTAGGTTTAGGGAGTGTTTGCATTAGTAAGTAACAGTAAATCAGAGTGCAAAACTCGGGTAGAAACCATGACCCCGAACTGGGATTTTGTTCTCTTTTATTATTCTTTTAACGAAATGACGTTAATCAAGAAATAAAATTAGGTTTGAATCACTGGCATAAAGTTTAAGTATGGTTTAGTTTTTGACAAAATCTATACTGCTAAACAGTCTGGTTCTCGGTTTAATATTCTCAGATTTCGGTTCTGGTTCGGTTTTGGACTACTGCACATTCTTAAGACAGTATTTTGGAAAAGAACTCGGGGGTTGATTATATGAATCATTGTTTAATTTTGAATTCTTTGAGTAAAAAGATTAAGGTCTTTGCAAGAGGAAGCTTCATGATGATGAATCTTTTTCTATAATGTCACTTTTAAGGAAGAAACTGCAACAACAGTCAAAATCCCTTCAAAAGGAATTAAGATCAGCAAGATCTTCTTCCAATGCAGCAGCTGATCCATTACTGCTCTCATTTGTGTATGATCCATCTTAAACTGATGCACACCATGTTGATTCTTCTGCTAAACCAAGTTCATCAAAGATCATTCGGATGGATGATACATTGAAAAGGTACAAGCTTTCTTTTGATGGTTGTTCAATTGCTGGGTCCATTTGGGTTACCTTTTTATCTTTAAACGAAAAAAAAACTAAACGAGACTTGAGTCAAATGGATTGAAAGTCGCTCAAAACTTATTTATAATGTATAGTTGTATACAACCTCCTAAATGTTATCTGTTGATTTTGATTATCTAAGTAATAATGTCTATGTAATTTTACTAACACACTAATAGTTTATAGAAGTAGAACTAAAAATAGACAAAATAAGTATGGGTCTAACTTGACCTGACCTGACCCGTTTCAATCCATAATAGAGTATCGATTTACGACGTTTTTAAGACGCGCAACGCGCGTCTGGATATTAAAACTAGTTCAACATTTAATATTCAAATTATTTTACCTTTTAACGTAAATATAATTCAAAAACAATTTAAATCAATTGTAGTACATAATTTATCACCTTAAAAACTTCCCTATCTTATATTTTTCTTATTATCTTTCTACTTTGGAAAGCTGCAGTATCTCATACTTTCCACTTATGTCCCTGAACACTGCATCCTCCATGTGACCAACATTCACTTACCTTACACCCTCATAAATACCCCTCATCAACCCCTCCAAATCACCACCACCACCACCACCACCACCATGTCAACTCCGGCGACCGTCGTCACACCGCCGCTGGTCAACGACCTCGACATCGTCATCCCCACCATCCGCAACCTCGACTTCCTGGAACAATGGCGGCCGTTCTTCCAGCCCTACCACCTCATCATCGTACAAGACGGAGATCCATCGAAGTCGATCCGAGTGCCCGAAGGCTTCGATTACGAGCTCTACAACCGCAACGACATCAATCGGATCCTCGGACCCAAATCAAGCTGCATCTCGTTTAAGGATTCCGCTTGTCGGTGCTTCGGGTTCCTTGTGTCCAAGAAGAAGTATGTCTTCACCATTGATGATGATTGCTTCGTAAGTTTGATTCCATTTCCCCCAATTTGGGTTTCTTAGATCTGATTTGAATGTTTGATTCATGGAGTCAATGGTAGGGGGGAGATGACTGTTGACTGGTGAAACGATGTCGTTGTGGTGGGTGTCGTCGGATTGTGACACGTGGCATGTGTTAGCTGTTTGATTGTTCGGTGCGTGGGACCAGTGGTGGAATTTAAAATTTGTTTTGACTTTTGGTCGATGATAGATGATTTTGACTTTTTGTTGTCAAATTAGGGGGTGCAATAATGCAATTAAATTACAAACTAGTGGAAGCCTTAAGATTTATTGACTAAGAATAGTAATTTAGCACTAATCTGAAGATTAGAATTAACTAGAAGATAATTTTGCCTTTTGTTTTTTGATATGATAGACAGATAGAATCATAATTTTGCCTTTTGTGTTTTGATTCTAAATTTGGTTAAAATCAGTTGCATTTTTTATAAAATTGTACTCTTGAGTCTTGACAATTATAAAACAGCTATCTTTATAAGATAAAACATTTGTTTACTAACTTATTGCTATAGCTCCCAACCAACTTACTAAAAATAACAATAATTGTTAAAAAAAGGTTTTTTCTTACAAAAGTACCAACAATTTTTGTTCAACTTTTTTTATTAAGGGTGTTATGGTTGCTACAGTGAATTAGGCGGGTCGGGTCTTGGAGTTGCTGACAATTTGACATGTTGTAGCTTTTCCGGGCCTAGGATGAAGCTACAACATGGAGATAACCCGCTAGTATGTGTATATGTATATATAACAGCTATATGAGAGGAAATATACAGTAGAGAGAGTATGTGTAGGCGAGTAGAGCCCGCGAGAGATCATCACTAGCCGTACCCCTAAACGGCTAAACTTTTTAGTGTAAAATTTTACTGTATATTCCGTTACATGCCTAAAGAAACACTTTTATGACATACATCTGGTTAAGAAGTAGTAGCTTAAAGCATGGGCTTAACCCGTGACCGGGTTTTCAGGCTTTTGTATGGTCTTGGTCTCAAGGAAAAATAGAGGAAAATATTAAGGACCAATACATGCGTTTGGACTCTACCTGGTCTATCACTTGCACGAAGAAATTTTCATGATGTTAAGATTTTGCCACATTTACATTTTATGGGTATTTACTTGTGTGATGAAAAGAATTAAGGAAATGACATTTGGACACTTTTTACCTTTAATGTTACTCATTATATGCATGAATGTTGATTTTATTTTTTGTATTGTAATGAAGGTTGCTAAGGATCCAAGTGGACAAGAGATCAATGCATTGGCGCAGCACATTCACAACTTATTAACTCCAGCAACACCCTTCTTTTTCAACACATTGTATGACCCGTATCGGGAAGGTGCTGACTTTGTGAGAGGGTATCCCTTCAGTTTAAGGGAAGGTGTCACCACAGCCATTTCTCATGGCCTTTGGCTTAATATCCCTGATTATGATGCCCCGACTCAACTCGTCAAGCCTCGTGAGCGCAACACCAGGTCCTTCTTTTGCTTTAGAGTCAAAAGAATTTGATAGTTAATGGTTAGATAAACAAATTGTGTTTCAGATAACAAGTTTTGTGTAATTGGTTCTACCAGAAAACTTGGTATTAAAAGGTAAAACAAAATTTCATGTTTACTCATTCTTTTAATCTAATTCGAGACACCTTCACTGCAATTCACAGGATCTTTTTTATTTTTACATTTACTAGAATGTCCTTTTTGGTCTTGTCGTTTAGTAGCTTCTTAAATAATCATAATTTGCCAAACACTCGAACGATTGTTTATCTAATTATTACAACTTGATTATCTTATTCTGATTATTCAATCTCACATAAGCATATGTACTCTGTGTGGCTGAAATGATTCTAAATATGCAGGTATGTGGATGCTGTATTGACTATCCCAAAAGGGACCCTTTTCCCTATGTGTGGGATGAACCTTGGTTTCCATAGGGAGCTCATTGGACCTGCTATGTATTTTGGGCTCATGGGGGATGGTCAGCCAATTGGTCGATACGATGACATGTGGGCTGGCTGGTGCGCTAAGGTAGTTTAGTGTTTCATTGTTTCTGAAGGTGGCAAAAAAGACTAGTCGGGTTGGGTTGGCCTGAACTCCTTGCCTCTGATTATTTAAAAGTTTTCTACATATAAATTGTGTATTAAATATGATTACAAAAAAGAAATATGTTCAAATACAAAGTGTATTTTTGCTACAAGGTGTGAGAAGACCCAGTGAGTAAAAAAAAATACAAAAAAATTACATCTCACAATCTAAATCGAATTTCAAAAAAAGTAATTCCAAGCTTTTGTTCCCTTAGCCGTCCTCACTAAGAAAAAAATAAAAAAAATTAACTTTTTTTATTGTGTCATTTATGAAAGACACAACGACGTCATTGTGTCATTATGAAAGACACAATGACGTCATTGTGTCATATTGTGTCATAAAAAGACACAATTAAATTATTTTTGTTTTTATTTTTATTTTTATTTTTTTTCTAAAAGAGGACGACGAGAGGAATAGAGACTCCAAGTACCTTTTTGAAATTCGATTTAGATTGTGAGATATAATTTTTTTGTGACTTTTTTAGACTCATTATGTCTTCTCACACTTTGTAGCAAAAATACACTTTGAACAATAACCTTACCGTATAAAAAATATATTACTAGAGTAATAGTCTAATCTTTCACCTAACATGTGGTAGTAGGTTAAAGAGTTCACTTTGGCGAGTTTCACCCCATTCAAACCCATTTTACCCGTTCTCATGTATCTAAACATGTTTCTTTTTTTTATTTGACCCATATTCCAAATCACCCATTTATGAATAAACGGGTTGATGTTGCTACCCTTTGATTGTTTTGTTTTATTACTTTAATACTGGATGTTTTTTAGACTTTTAGTTGATTCAAAAAGCTATTAGAGTCTATATATTGATCAAGTTAGGGTGAAACTGTAGGTGATATGTGACCATTTGGGGCTAGGAGTGAAAACAGGGTTACCATACATTTGGCATAGCAAAGCAAGCAACCCATTTGTCAACTTAAAGAAAGAATACAAAGGCATCTACTGGCAAGAAGACATCATTCCATTCTTCCAAAACGTCACCCTCCCGAAAGAATGCACAACGCCACAAACATGCTACATCGAGCTCTCAAAGCTTGTGAAGGAGAAACTTGGCCCAATTGACCCGTACTTTGACAAGCTCAGTGATGCCATGGTTACATGGATTGATGCGTGGAACGAGCTCAACCCATTGACCGACAGTGCATCCTCAGTCAAGGTTGAGCCCTCGAAACCCAAGTAGGCTTTGTACTCGAGAAACGCCTACTTGCACTAGCCCGCTATTTACAGCTTTCTTTACTGTTGAAATAATATTATCTGTTCTGGAGTTTGTCGTCTTCTGCTTTATTTAATCTATTTAGTGAGTTTGTTAAGAGGGATATAACTTATACTACTAGATATGAATGTATGATCTTATTGTCACTTTAGTGGTGTTTGAATATGCATTCTAAAAGCTATTATATGTTTTTACACATACAATACTCGCTAAAACCTCAAATCAAGTCAAACTTAAGCATGCTCAGGCATAAACTTCAGACATCAAACTCGAGCTCGAGCTTCAGAAACAAGAAATCAAACATAAAAGAAACAACGGCATTCAATTATCAAGTTGGTACCAGAATGTGTTTATGCTCACTACTACACTCCAATGCAACAATGGCAATTGCAAACAGCATTACAACTACACTAATACACCACTTCCCTGCAACACCGCGGCCGCTGCCATTCTTCGTCACCACCACCACTCCACCGCCGCTCTCAGTCACATCAGACCGCGGTGAATCCACACACGAACGACAGAAACCACCAATTTGATCGGACTTTTGATCATGATTTTGAACACCCTTGCAAGAAAACTCAGTACTAACTTCACTTTCTTCATCCATATCAAAACATCCACCATTGTCATCAAACAATCTTCTTCTTCCATTGAGTCTACCATCATCAAATTCAGCCTCTGGTTGTTCGATCATGTCTCTTGAATTGGGGGAACACTCGTTTAAACGGGTGTTCTCGTTCTGTAACAGTGACATTAGTTCTTTGGGGTCGTCGTCGGAGAAATGAGGGAGACGATGGTCGGCGGCGACTGTGGTGGTGGGGCTCCGGCGATTAGATCTGGAAATCGATTGCTTGATGGAATCCCATTCCATTTCGAGGGTTTTGAACTGTTTTTGAAGGGGGTCGTCGTCTTCATCGTCATCATTGTAGATCGATTTGAAGACTCCTTTCATGGTGATGGGGTTGAAGTGGTTTGATTTGTTGAAGAATGGTGAGATTGATGTGGGATTTGAGATGCGCATGATTTGGATTTGAAGTTTGATTGCTATTTGATCCAACAACGGTTCTCCGCAGTTTTGAAAGTTGAATACGGGGTTGCCTAAATTGCCTTTCAAAATATTTTGTTTTGATTTTTGGATACCTTGTATATTTATACTAATAAATTAAAATTTATACAAGTCATATGATAGTTTTTTTAAAATGTCAATCTATCTAGGCTTCATGTTAGATTTAACCACATGTTCTCGTTATAATAAAAGTTATAAATAAATATATAAATATATTTTTCTTAATAAATACTCATTATTTTAATCAAATTAACTTTTTTTTTTCTAAAAATAAATAAAATGTTTCAACAAAAATATTTTAGTAAGAATTACACGGATCGTCCTTGAGTTTTATTTAAATTTCACCTTTCGTCCCTGAGATTGAAAAATTACAGGTTTAATACTAAGGTTTGAAAAAACGTTACATGTTTCATTCCTAAGTCAAATGGTCATTAATTTATTCTTTTAAGTAGTTTTAAAACGGGAATTCTGCACACACCGCAGTTTCCTGTAAAAAACCGACTCAAACGGTCACGGTTAGGCCTCCCTGTGACCGTTCAATCAGGTGTGAGACCTAACTGTCACGGTGAGGCCTAACCGTGACAGTTAGATCTGGGGATCCGTTAACAATGATTGGGTATGTAATTAATGGGGAATTGATTGTGTGCAGTTAGGGTTTTGGGGGCTATATGTCATGGTTTGGCCAAACCGTGACATATTGCCTATATTTTTTATATTTTTTTTTCATATCACTTTGTTTTTATTTTAATTTTATCACTCGTTTAACGTAATCGTAACTCACAAGTTTGTGTTTTGTGTTTATTAATAATTTATCTTATTACAAGTATGTATTTATTATTAATGTGGTGGTTTTGTGTTTAATTTGTTTACGAGTTTGTAAAAATCGGTTGTCATTATACAGACATATTGTATATGTTTTCTAAATTTGACTAATCACACTAGTTTGTTTTTATTTTTATTTTATCACACGGTTAACCTAATCGTAACATACGTGTTTGTGTTTTGTGTTTATTATTAAATTATCATATTACAAGTAATTTTTGTGTTTAATTATTTATTAAACAACTTGGTTTTTATTTTATCACATAGTTAACCTAATCGTAAAAATCAGTTGTTATCAAACATATACAATTAACATTATCAACATTAAAAATATAAAACAAACAAACAAAGAAACACAACCAAACAAACACAACCAAATATACAAGTCATAATAACTGAAACTGCACATATATATATACAACGAGTTTTTACATACAAAAAGAAATAAAATACAAACAAAATACCTATCTAATCCATCATCCCCGGACCACTACCCTGACCAGACCCGCCCGCGCCGGATGGGCCAGCACCGTCATGTCCTAGCCGCCTCGGTGGCTGTGACAACAACGGCGTACCGGAGGCGGCATAGTCGGCGACCATGTGCTGGATGACCCAGTCCAGCATATCCTCCAGCCTCGTGACCCTGTCTCGTGTGTCCTGAAGCATATCAAGAACATGAGCAGGCAATCGCACGACATGGTACACGCGCTGAGGATGCTGGGGCGGGTCCTAGTCGTGCGGTGGGGGAATGGGCTGATCCTCCCCGCCGCCAAGGGGCTCGTGGGCATCTTGAAGGTGGACCTCAGCCCCCGCCAGCTCGGGGGGGGGGGGTCCACCAACGACTCGGGCACCCATGGCACGAGCTCATGGTATCTATTGAGCAGGTGCCACGTGCCGTCGGGGAACCTCCGAACAATC
Source organism: Flaveria linearis (assembly GCA_024085815.1). Classification (NCBI taxonomy): domain Eukaryota; kingdom Viridiplantae; phylum Streptophyta; class Magnoliopsida; order Asterales; family Asteraceae; genus Flaveria; species Flaveria linearis. The sequence continues at coordinate 26,391,896 of CM044005.1, forward strand.
CTCATCCCAGTGGCGGTGGTCCGGCCGGCCACGCGCACAGGAGTCGGAGGTAGCGGGAGCTGGGACATGGCGTGCGCGTACCCCAAGCCCCGAGCGATCCGGGAAACGATGTTCCCGCCCACTAACACCCCTCGCGACTACCGATGATAATAACTAGCAAAATAATCAGCGAGGGCATGCGCGAGGTGGCAGTGTCGGTGTGTGAGTACACATCGAAGAAAAAAAAGGTCGGCGGCGTTGACCCTGTCGATCCCCTCCCCATGACCGGCGACGGACGTGGCGATGAGTCGGTGAATGTATCTATACAGAGGGTCTCGTATATGAGATGACCTTGTATCACCACCGTACGGTCCGTCGCCAATGGCAGGCCACCAGACCTGATCGGAGTCGTCGGCCCCGCGGATCAAGGCCGCGGTGTACATCGGCTGTCCAACCTCCACCTCCGTGTAGAGGCCGTTGACGACGGCGAACCGCCGAAGTGACATGCGGTGGAGGTGGCCGAACAACCGGAAAGAAACCTCCGCGAGCGCACGACCGTCCGCTATGTCGTCCTCGTCCAGCTCCGCAAGTCTCTGCTCACGTGGACAGAATGTGAAGGTGCAGTAGAACTCCACGGTCAGCTCTCGATGGGCATCGTCGCTCATCCGGAACAGCTGCTCCCACGGGCCGTCCTTGCCGATAATCTCAAAAAAACGGTCCCGCTCTCCAACGAGCTGTAAGAAGTCCTCCGACAGGACGGTCCCCGGTGCCGGCACTCGTGCTCTCAGGGTCCTGAACCGCTCGTACGGCATAGTCCCCTGCTCGAACTGTAAAATTGGCAGTCATCAATGCCGGGGATAAAAACATCGTCGGCATCCATATCCGCGAAAAAAAAACGTATTTATCATTATTTACAATGTTTATAAAAGTAATGGTTGACGGTTAATTATTATTATTATATTATTGGTATTATTACTATTATTATTATTATTATGTATACTATTATTATTATTGGTATTATTATTATTATGTATACTATTATTATTATTAGTATTATTATTACTATTACTATAATTATTATTACTATTAATATTATTACTATTATTATTATTATTATTATTATTATTATTATTATTATTATTATTATTATTATTATTATTATTATTATTATTATTATTATTACTATTAGTATTATTACTATTATTATTATTATTATTCTTATTATTATTAGTACTATTATTATTACTACTATTATTATCATTATTATTATTATTATTATTATTATTATTATTATTATTATTATTATTATTATTATTATTATTATTACTATTCTTATTAAAGACTTATGTCGGTGGCTACAGTGCCACCGACCTCCACACCATCACCAACAAAACCCTACCTACCATATAGCGTTTCTTATACTTCACTCATCTCACACAGAAATTTGGGGATTACGGTTTGCAGAATTTGAAATTGAAACGATCGGAGAAGATGAAAGAGATAGTAGAGGGAGTAAACAACATAAACATCTCGTCGGATACTTACCGTAAAAACCGAATTCAAGTATCTAACACCAAAAAGCCTCTGTTCTTCTACGTCAATCTCGCCAAGATAATCTCATCCAAAAAAATCAAATCTTTTCCCCTCTGAGTTGATTTTCTTTGAATTCGCATTCTAAATTGGACTTATAGGCATGTATGATCAAATCTCCTTCTTCTGTTGGGTCTTAATATTGATTTTATCTATAATTTTTGTATATTTGGTTTCAATCTACAGAGGTATATGCAGCAGCACAATGAAGTTGAGCTTTCAGCCCTTGGAATGGGTATAGTCTTTTCTATCTTCATTAATTACACCTTTATCGGTTTTCCTTTTGATAATTATATGTTTGTATGGGATGTTGCAAGCAAAATTTCAAATTTTGGCCTTCAAATTGTCATGGGTTCATACAAATTTCATATTACGGGAATCAAAACTTTTAGATTCTTGAGGTAATGGAAGAATATGCAAGCAATTTGGAATCTTTAGTTTGCAGATTTGCTTTATGATCCCCTGCTGCGAAGATCGTTAGCATTTGATATGGTTGTGTTTGCTAATGTGTAATTGATTTCTGTTGCATCAATTGCAACTGTTGTCACTGTGGCTGAAATCCTGAAGAACAATGGCTTTGCTGTTGAAAAGAGTGAGTTGTGTTTGTTATGGAAATCAGTTACTGAAATGTGTGACTATAGGTTTATATTTAAGTGCTTTTGATATCTTGATTTGCAGAAATAATGACTTCAACTGTAGAAATGAATGGTGAATCTCGGGGAAGACCCGTCCAGAAGGCCAAGGTAAGTAGCATCGTATAGAAATAAAATGTATCATTCCATCATATATGTTGGATAAATCGTCAGTTGTTTGAGTCGATCGCCTTTTATAGTTTTATTTCATCTCAAGCAGGTCATACGGAAACAAATTATCTTAGGGGATGTTTGGCATTGTGTTTTGAAAGTGGTTTTTGTGTTTTCAACTATCAATTCACTATTATTCAGTTGCACTGTCTCGGTATATAGATTAAGTAGTCAGTTTAGGAGTAGCTGCAACAGAACTGATCTTATCTGGTTATTATAATCAGGGTTCAGTTTACACATACATCCTTGTAAATTTTGCTAGGAAATGTGTTAGAGCGAATGTAATCTATGCTTTATCATGTCGCCTATGTCTTTCCCGTACTTGCTTATTTTGATGTACATTTTGAGTTGTTATACGTTTTAACGTAAATTGTGTTTGAAATATAGTCGATTTAAATAAAATATGTTTTCATTTGATGGTACAAATTCGTGTTACTCCATGCTTTACGTAAATTTAGTTCGGAAACAAGTTGAGTCGATTATATTTTATACTTGATCATGACACGTACGTTCGCCGCCGCAGCAACGCGCGACGAGTAAATTACTAGTTATTATTATTATTATTACTAGTATTACTATTATAACTATTATTATTATTATTTAACTATTATTATTATTATTTATTATTACTATTACTATTATAACTATTATTATTATTATTATTATTATTTACTATTTCTATTAAAATTATTTCTATTATTACTAATACTATTATAACTATTATTATTATTATTATTTACTATTATTATTATTACTATTATTACTATTATTATTACTATTACTATTATAACTATTATTATTATTATTATTTACTATTATTATTATTACTATTATTACTATTATTATTACTATTAGTATTATTAATATTACTATTACTATTATTATTATAACTATTATTATTACTATTATTTATTATTATTTCTAATAATAATAATAAACCGTCGACAAACTACGCTACACATACGGGAAAACCTATCAAATCTATAAGGGAAAACCTATCAAATCTATAAGGGAAAACCTATCAAATCTATTTGGGAAAACCTATCAAATCTATAAGGGAAAACCTATCAAATCTATTTGGGAAAACCTATCAAATCTATTTGGGAAAACCTATCAAATCTATTTGGGAAAAACAATCAAATCTATTTGGGAAAACCTATCAAATCTATTTAGGAAAACCTATCAAATCTATGTTTACCTCTATGGATTAAAGCGGTAAATTACGTACCGAAAACGATAATGTAGCGGCGGTGGTGGTGCAGCGGCGGTGGTGCAGCGGCGGTGGTGCAGCGACGGTGGTGGTGCGCAGATGGTGAGTGGCGGTGGTGGTGGAAGATGGTGAGCGGCGGTGGTGGTGGTGGAAGATGGTGAGCGCCGATGGTGGTGGTGGAAGATGGTGGATTCACGGCGGTGGTGGTGGAAGATGGTTGAGCGGCGGTGGTGGTGGTGGTAGAAGGTGGTAGTGAGCGGCGGCGGTGTCACGGGGAGGGCTCGCGGTGACGGTTTGGAGGCGGTGGAGGTGAAACGTTGAGAGGATTGTGGTGGTGAAGTGGTTGTGGTTGTTTGGATTGTGTGGTGAAATAGGGGTGTGCGAACGGTTGAAGACGAAACCAGTAAGCACGATGTCACGGTTTGGCCTCCACGTGACCTTTTACAGACAGGAGGTCATGGTTTGGCCTCCACGTGACCTCTTACACACACGGTGCTCGAGGGGTAGGTGCACTAATTGAAGGGAAATCAGATTCAAAAAATATCTCAAGAGGTCACGGTTTGGCCTCCACGTGACCTCTTACCTTTTTTTTGTATAATTGTTATTATTATTATTGTTATTATTATTATTATTATTATTATTATTATTATTATTATTATTACTATTATTAATATTAATATTAATATTATTATTATTATTATTATTATTATTATTATTATTATTATTATTATCATTATTATTAACCGTAACCTTTTAGTTTCTGAATACACAAAATAATACTATTCATATTATTATTATTATTAACTTTAAAATTATTACTATTAAACTTTTTATTTATATTAGAGTATTATTATTATTATTGTTATTATTATTATTTATCATTATTGTTCTTATTATTAGAGTTTATTTTATAGTTTCTGGATATATACAAAATATTATTATTATTAACATTATTATTATTATTAACTTTAAAATTATTACTATTAAACTTTTTATTTATATTAGAGTATATTATTATTATTATTGTTATTATTATTATTTGTCATTATTGTTATTATTATTAGAGTTTATTTTGTAGTTTCTGGATATATACAAAATATTATTATTATTAATATTATTATTATTAACTTTAAAATTATTACTATTAAAATTTTTATTTATATTAGAGTATATTATTATTATTATTGTTATTATTATTATTTATCATTATTGTTATTATTATTATAGTTTATTTTGTAGTTTCTGGATATACAAAATAATACTATTATAATTATTATTATCAACTTTAAAATTATTACTATTAAATTTTATTATTATTATTATTGTTATTATTGTTATTTATCATTATTGTTATTATTATTAGAATTTATTATGTATGTTTGAACATTGGTTTACAAAATATAAGGTGCATATATGTCGATATGTTCCCGATAAGATTGTTTAGGTTATCATTAAAATATTATGGTTTGTTCACGTACGCATGTTTCTATGTACGTTTACGAAGTGTATTTGTTCTTATTGTATATATATGTTGATGTGTGTGTATGTTCATGAAAAAAATATCCGATTCGAAATACGTAAATGATCATAAACGGTTAATGTGTAGGATTAGGGAACTCCAAAAGGTCACGGTTAGGCCAAACCGTGACCTCTTTTGTCAACAAATTGTGACAGTTCGCCCACCACGTGACACTTTATGTCAACAAGCTGTGACAGCTTTATTCCACAACGCCACATGTGAACAAAGGGGTCACGGTTTGACCAAACCGTGACCTTTTGGTTCAGATTATTTTAAAAGAATTAGTTTTCTATACCTATCAGCGAACCACTCCCGTCCCGACCGGTTAAGACGGTAGGGCAACAGGGGAGTGGTGTGGGCTCGAAACCCACTACCACCGGTTCAAGTGGGTATTTTTTATAAAATTATTTAATTAGTAAAATATTAAAAAATTAGGCAAACGGTCAGGGTTTGCCCTAACCGTGACCGTTTGCCCTAACCCTAACCGTGACCTTTTACAAGTGCCATGCGCCCGAACAGGTGCCATGCGCCCGAAAAGAGGTCACGGTTAGACCTAACCGTGACCGTTGCTAAACCCTAAACGTCACGGTTTGGTCAAACCGTGACAGTTTATCTTCCTGGTTGATTTAGTGTTTTATTATTATTACTCTTATTATTATTAATATTATTATTATTATTATTATTATTATTATTATTATTATTATTATTATTATTATTATTATTATTAACTTTAAATTTATTACTATTATTATTTCTTCTATTATTATTATTATTTCTATTATTACTATTATTATTATTATTATTATCATTAACTTTAAAATTATTACTATTATTATTTCTTCTATTATTATTATTATTTCTATTAGTATTATTATTATTATTATTATTATTATTATTATTATTACTACTGTTATTATTTCTATTATTATTATTACTATTATTATTATTATTATTTCTATTATTACTATTATTATTATTATTATTATTATATTACTACTACTACTACTACTATTATTATTTGTACTATTATTTTATCATCATCATCATCATCATCATCAAATAAAGGGATCTTCATTAATATGATAAAGTATCAGAAAATGATAACTTACAAGAGGCATTGGTGCCTCTATGACGATTCGTTATTCTAACGTAATTATTTATACGATCCTCATACATATTTTTCCATTCTAGTGCTTGTTGATATGCAAATCTCGGCCAATGATAGCCCACACTGGGCATTGGGTAATCCCCTTCCAATTGTATGCAAATAAAGTGACATTGGTGAACATGAGCAAGTACGACAACTGGATAGGTGAATAATGACTCTGGGGCTGTTCTCAGCGGGAACCATGTCTGGCTGCCAAATGAAGAAATAAGATGCACAATACAATTGAATGTTTCCGCAATTATGAGTCCATGGGCCGGAAAAGTTAGCCAATGGGTATCGGGTGCGGGTTGAGTCGTGCCAAATCAATTTAAGCTATTACGAATAGAATCATAATAGCCAGGCAACTCGCGGTTCAAATTGCTCCGCCAATACCTCATGTTTCTGTCCATCTCCAACAATATTTAACGCCTAACCCATTCCCATTCATTTTGCTTTTTCCCTAAAGCCACCGCGATCGCCCGAAAACCACAGTTACCATCAGGCCGCACATCTTTTATAGTCGAAACGTACCAGTGAATCCATTGGGCAGCTGATCCTTAAACTTCATAACTTTTATCTCGTCCTTTGGTTTCAATATTAAAGGAAACCCTAGGGCAGCTCCCGTAATCGGTACATTTGAAGCAGCCTTTGCCTGATTAGAACAGTCGTTGGGCATTTTAAACTGAGGGGTATATGAGCTATGCCTCGCCGGGTCAGGCATAGTTTGTTGTGAGGAAGTATAGGAGCTCTGTCTAGCAGCCTTATACTGTGATGTATTGGAGTCCGCTCTTCTTTATTGCTCCTTAATATTTGAACGACCACGTCGGTCATGACGCACCTCAGGTTCTTTAAGTTTTACTTGCTCTTAAACAAAGAGTCAAATACTTTCTTAAACAATTTTTTCTTTACTTGAGGGTTGGGAGACGACATAACCTTTTGTTTCAAGTCATCAAATTTCACATCGTAGTCGGGCTCAGGCTGCGACGTACGCTGGATCGAAATCAAGCTTCCTCCAATGTGGATCTACCGCATCGAGTGGAATACTTGTGACTGGATTTAAAGGTTAAATTATTAGTGAAAAATATGCAATCGTGTGATAACAGTAAGAAAATGTATTAAGAAAAATATAACCTTCTCGGATGTATATCTCCAAATGACAAGCACATGGCAAGCCCATGGACGTGAAGAACTGGTGTCCACATGAACCCCCAGACTCCTGAATTATTTCCATTTTCGTCAACTCTGATTCAAGGATGCTAAGGCAAAAAATGGATACTTTATAATGCCACTTTGAGAACAATGACAGTCGATGGTCTTTTTTAATTTTCACACGGGTTACCTCGAATGTTTTACAAATTTCAATCTCCTGGCCGCGCACGAGGTCACAAACATATCCGACAAGTGTGTGCAACGTATTATTGGTCCCTGTGAGGTAACTCTTGAAGTTGGCATGTTGGTCCTCAACCCTATTAGTTGTAAACTCACCAAAGTTAAGGCGGTCGTACATCCAACAAGTAATAATTTTCTCTTTGTACCGCACCAACCAATTATTCCAAATATATTCCCATACCTCTGAAAGAAATAACAAAATTTATAAAATGAACAAATAAATTATTAGAGTAAAAATAACTATGAAATTCTTACCACGTTTACCATCTTCAGTTAACTTTTCTTCCATCTTCCTGCAATTGTAATCGTACAATGCCTCTGTGGGAGACGAACACAAGGTCTTCCACCAGTATGGAAAATCCTTCCACATGCCGGTTTTGAATATCATATTCCACCGTCTTTTGATATTCTCCCTAACGTGCCACCTGTATAGGTTTTTAGTAGCACTCGGGAACACGGTGTCACACGCGCTCATCAGGGCCAGGTCCCTGTCTGTGACAATAACGCGGGGCTCCACACACCCATCAAGCATATCTCTGATCCGCTCCAGTACCCATGTAAAGTTGTCCTGCCGTTCCCTCGATATAAATGCATGCGCAATACAAAACGACTTCGACGTCGACGTAACGCCTATAACCTGAACAAACGGAATGTTGTACATGTTGGTCTTGTACGTCGTGTCTATCAACATCACGTGCGGGAATACGCGCCACATTTTATACGAAGTAGGATGACAAAAGAAAACATCTTCCACGGCCTTAGTAGTTGCCTTCGTTCATGTTTCATACACGAACTCTTTAGATTGTAGCAGGTTTTCAAGTTCCTGCATTGGTATCATGCCTTTTCTCCCCTCAGCCCTAAACTTCGACGTCAGATTGTATATGTCTTGAACAACACAGACGCTGTGGGCAAAGTGCTCCCTTACGGCTAAATGGATATGTCGTGGCCGCACGTGCTGCCTGTGTAACTTCTCGACAAGATCAATTTCTTCGGCAATCATCTTCCTAAGATGCGCGTGGCCCTCCTCATACACAACAGGATCGTGGTTATGCGTCTCGTTTCTCACCTCTAACATCCAACTGTCACTTTTTCCTACGTACTTCCCTACGAGTTTAAAGGGACATCCCTTCTTTATGCTCCAGTACGTCTACTTGTGCCAGTGAATTTAGGTTCACCACTAAGATTGCATAATAGTTCCACATCCTTTTTTCGTGACCGACCCACTACAATGACGCACCCATGCTCGCGTCCTCTCATTTTAGCCCAGCTCTCCAAGTCCTCACGAGAATCAAAATACTAAAAAAATGATAAAGCTAGACATAAAACAATATATAAAACAAATAAAAAATAAAATAAACAAAAGAATAAAAACTCTTCGTACTTTATCGGTTTTATAAGAAACCGTAGCCTTTCGAATCCGATCCTCATCCTCATCATGCTCCGCGGTGTCCCCATGGTTTTCTTTGAGGTGAACCGAACCGTCACTCTCATCTGTGTCATTCCCATTAAAAGTATCCGACACATGTGTAATTTCTAGTTCTGACTGGTACGGGGGATGTCCGTAATCCAACTCTGTTTATGCGTGGTACGTGTTCGGGGCATGCCCGTAAGAATTGCAAGGGGGATATCTGTACCCTTCACCGTAACATGTCTGTCCAAATAAAGAGTTGTACGCCTCTTGAGCAAATGTGTTCGACGGGTTGGTTTCCTCCCCCCCCCACGGAGGGTGACTCCCGTATACGTAATATTCCTAAAAAAGATAATGGTTAGATATTTCAAATAATAAGTTATAATAAAACATATACTAGTTCAATCTGGTTCGAATCTTCGATATGTGGCACCTCATTCAAATCTGGAAGCTTCGGCTTTTGATAATGATCTCCCGAACCCGAAATTGTTTTCGAATTAACGTGTTTTTAGAATGACGAAGGCTGAAAAATCTCGAGTGTTGGATGAATGAAAGCTCAAAATAAAAAAATTCGAATGAGATGTGTAGAGGAAAAAAAAATCAGAGGAAAGGTATTTAAGGTGAAAATCTGGTGCACAAACCGTCACGGTTTGGCCTCCACGTGACGGTTCGTGGCCCGATTCCCGGCCTTCTGTCAAAATCACGTCTACCTCATACCTTAAACTGAGAACCTCGTACCCTAGAGGTCACGGGTAGGCCAAACCGTGACGGTTTGGTGACCGTTTTTCAACTTTATCAGGCCATATTGTCGTTTTGTTGTCACGAGGTCACGGATAGTACCACCCTAAACCGTGACAGCAAGGCCTTGCGGTCACGGTTAGGGGCCAAAATGTGACCGCAAGCCCTAACCGTGACCGTTTGAACCGGCCTACCACCAAAAACCCCAGCGGTGTCCCCAGCACCACCCTCTTAAAATGCCCATTTTGCTCTTATTCTTCCTCATTCAACCTCATCTCAACCACCACACCATTCCATCACTATTCCTCACCATTACTTATTTTCTAAAATAGAAATATTTTTACCCAATAAGCTAAACTAAGAAAAGATCTAAGCTAGAGAGAGAAAGTAGTGGGAGAATGCTATGTACATTGTGATTGTGTTTATATATTACAAGTTGATTCAGTACATCCAATTAAGTAGGTACCTATGCTAGATGATATAAGGGAGGAGGGGGTGGTGCCCAAAGGGGCTTTTGGGTATGCCTTACCCGGGCGGTAACACCGCCGCCAACCTCTCGGGTAGGCCTCCGGGTAACCAAGCTTGTGTTCCACTCGCCAATACACAAACCGATTGTAACGGCTATAAAAACCATTAATGTTAACGTTGGAGGCCAAGAAAAAAAATTACACTATAAATACTCACACACATACACAATATTATCTACACAAACTCAAACAAAATCATACAAACACAACAATTACACAAACACCATCAACCATGTCTGTTGAGTATCCAGAATTGTACATTTCCAAGTGATTGCAGAGATTGAAGATTACGAGCTAGTTTATGAGAAAATAAAGCTCTAGAATGTTGTTGAATATTTGGATCTTTAGTATAGTTAAACTGATGTAATGGTATTATCTGTTATAAAAGATGTATTATACGCTTTTGATGTATAATTAAAGTTAGACTTCCGCTGTGTACTCTATAATTACTATGCGTTCTGTATATCCGATGCGTAACGCTCCTCAGGGTATGCCCTGGGAGGCGGGCGTTACAAGTTGGTATCAGAGCCATAGTTTAAGTGACTAGGTACAAAGATAGTATCTAGACTTAAACTAGGAAAAATGCTTTACGATAAATTGATTAATTGCATAGATATTGGGGAATGGGTTTTGGTGAATCATGGAGGATAATGGCTAGAACATTATAATTGCAATAGATAAGCAATGACACCTGGCCACTGTTATTTCTTGTCTATTAATACTATTATGTTCTGGATCATAATCCCTCATGTGAATACTAAATCCCTGCTCCCTCATGTAGGCTTTGACCATGCCAAGAGGAGGAAATACTCATGGTAGGGGTCGTGGTAGGCCTCCTGGTAGTAGAAGGCAAATCATGTCATCTACGAACAATGATCATGAAAATCTTCATCATGCTGAACATGAGTCACAGCAATTTGCTGGACCACAATTCCAAGCAGCTATAGCTGGCATAATTAGAGATGCTTTGGCAACTATTATAGCTGAGGTTATGAACGCCTCTGGAGGGTATGTGAGCAATAGTGGTAATGGGCAGGATGGTCATATAAATAACACCAATGGTAATGGTGATGCTGCTATGGAAACTGAACCTAAGCGGGGTTGTTCCTTCAAAGCTTTCAAGGGATGTGAACCTCCAATATTTGATGGCAAAAGAGATGCCATGGCGACTTTTCAGTGCATCCATGAGATGGAGGCTGTTATTGAAATTAGTGGATGCACAGCCATACAAGCCGTCATGTATGCCACCCACTCATTTAGGTCCGGGGTATTGTTTTGGTGGGACAATGTTAAACAAGCTAAAGGACCTGGAGTTGTTGCTACTTTAACCTGGAATGAACTGAAGGAGCTTGTGATGGAAAAATTTTGTCCTGAAGTTGAAAGGGACAAAATTGAAAGAGAATTTTTACAACTACAGGCCGGAGCCATGACACATCGTCAGTACACGACCAAGTTTGATGAGATGGCTCGACTGCTTCCTAAGCATGTAACACCTGAAGCAAAGCGCGTAAAAAGATACGTGCAAGGGTTACCCCCTCATATTCGACAGTTAGTTAAGATGTCTGCCCCCAAAACCTATGAGTCTGCAATTGCATTAAGTGCCATTGCATATGAAGAAGAAGGCATAATGACTGATAACAACAAAAGAAAGAGAAATGAGGATGGAAACCAGATGCCAAGAAAGGACAGAAAGATCACACGAAATGAAGGGAACCGTGTCAATAAACCGTGGAGGAACAATAAAAATAAGTCTTGGAGAAAGTATCAAGATTCCAGATGTCTTAAATGTCCAACAGGTGATCATTCACGAAAGAACTGCCTGAAAATTAGATGCTTTAACTGTTGGGAGTATGGACATTTTCGAAGTGATTGCAAGAACCCTGCACAAGCACAACCTACGGAGAATCATAACAAGTCCAAGGGTCAAGTGTATGTGTTAAAAGAAGCTGGAGATGAAACAATAGCTGGTACGTTTCTCATTAACAACATATATGCTAGAGTTTTATTTGATACTGGTGCAAATAGAAGTTTCATTTCAACTGCCTTAGTACCTTATTTGAACTTAGTACCACAAACTCTAGAATGTGCATATATTGTAGAAACTGTCAGTGGTGAGCAAGATAAGATAAGTCAAATTTTTAGGGATTATGTTATCACCTTAGTTAACACCGAATTCTCTGTAAACTTAATGCCGACCATCTTAAGTGAATATGATGTTATTCTTGGGATGGACTGGTTGAATAAGAATTATGCTCGGCTCGACTGTGAACATAAGACGATGACTGTACGTAAGCCAGATGGGGAAAAGCTACTAATTCATGGTGGTGATGGAAACCCCAAGGCCAGTATCATCTCAACAATGAAGGCAGTGAAATGTATTCAGAAAGGATGCATAGCTTTTCTCTTATGCATGGTAGATGCTAAAAAGGAAATGCAGATTAATGAAATACCTGTAGTGTGCGAATTCCCAGACGTGTTTCCGGAAGATTTACCAGGACTTTCACCTGATCGTCAGATAGAATTTCGTTTTAATTTAGTACCTGGTGCTAAACTAATCGCGAAGGCTCCTTATCGTCTAGCCCCTTCAGAGATGAAAGAACTTATGAAGCAAATTGACAAACTCTTAGAAAGAAAGTTTATTAGACCGAGTTCCTCACCTTGGGGAGCGCCAGTATTGTTCGTCAAAAAGAAAGATGGTTCAATGCGTATGTGCATTGATTATCGAGAATTAAACAAGTTAACTGTTAAGAACAAGCATCCTTTACCCAGAATAGATGATTTATTTGATCAACTTCAAGGAGCCAACTACTTTTCAAAAATTGATCTTCGATCAGGTTATCATCAGTTGAAAGTGCACGAGGAAGACATTCCCAAGACCGCATTTAGGACGCGTTATGGGCATTATGAATTTTTGGTTATGTCTTTTGGACTAACCAATGCTCCTGCAGCATTCATGGATATGATGAATAGAGTTTGCAAGCCATACTTGGATAAGTTTGTCATTGTCTTTATAGACGACATACTTATTTATTCTAAGGACCAAGATGATCACGCTAGACATCTAAAAATGGTTCTAGAAACCCTTCGACAAGAAAAGCTTTATGCAAAATTCTCTAAATGCGACTTCTGGAAAAGAGAAGTTCAATTCCTTGGTCACGTAATAAATGAGAAGGGAATACAAGTAGATCCAGTTAAGATAGAAGCTGTGATGAAATGGGAATCACCAAAGAATCCCAGTGAGATTAGGAGCTTTTTGGGATTAGCAGGATATTATAGAAGGTTTATTCAAGACTTTTCCAATATTGCTACCCCTTTAACATCTTTGGCTTGAAAGAATGTAAAGTTTGACTGGGGACCAAAGCAAGAAGAAACTTTCAACCTTCTAAAAAAAAGCTTAGTAGTGCTCCTATATTTTCATTACCAGATGGTAATGAAGACTTTGCAATATACTGTGATGGCTCATATAATGGTTTAGGTTGTGTGTTGATGCAACGTGACAAGGTTATAGCCTATGCATCACGACAACTAAAAATTCATGAAAAGAACTATACTACGCACGACCTTGAATTGGGTGCCATAGTGTTTGCCTTAAAAATTTGGCGACACTACTTGTATGGTACTAAGTGTGTAATCTACTCAGACCATAAGAGCTTACAACACATCTTTAATCAAAAGATGTTAAACATGAGGCAAAGAAGGTGGATGGAACTTCTCAATGACTATGATTGTGAAATCAAATACCATCCAGGAAAGGCTAACGTAGTCGCTGATGCTCTCAGTCGGAAAGAAAGAGTTAAACCGATTAGGGTAAAAAGATTAAAGATAGATGTCAAGCTTGATTGGAAAGACCAAATCAAGAATACTCACACTGAAGCGTTGAAAGATGAGAACATTCAGGCTGAAAGAATGATGGGTAACCAGAAATTATTGACTCAAGGAATGGATAGAGTCCTACGATTTGGTCAAAGAATTTGGATCCCAAAATTTGGAGGTATTCAGGGCAAATTATTATATGAAGCCCACAAATCCAAATACACAATGTATCCTGGAGCAAACAAAATGTATAAGGATATTCGAAATCACTACTGGTGGCCTAATATGAAAGTATCCATAGCCCAGTACGTTGAGAAATGCTTAACATGTCTGCAAGTTAAGATTGAACATAAAAAACCAGCCGGTCAGTTACAACAGTTGGAGTTGCCAGTATGGAAATGGGATAGAGTGACCATGGATTTTGTTACAAAACTTCCAAGAACACGAAAAGGATATAATGCTATATGGTTCATGGTTGAGAGGCTAACCAAGTCAGCATATTTTCTACCCATAAGTGAGAGCTATCCAATAGAAAAACTAGCCAAGATTTATATTGATGAAATAGTAAGTAAGCACGGAGTGCCTTTATCCATTATCTCCGATAGAGATAGTCGATTCACTTCCAGATTCTGGAAAAGTTTCCAAAAGGAACTTGGAACCAAAATCAGTTTAAGCACTGCATATCATCCTCAGACGGATGGTCAGAGTGAGCGAACAATTCAAACTTTAGAAGACATTTTGCGTGCTTGCGTGATTGATTTTAGAGGTAGCTGGGATGATCATTTGCCTTTGATTGAATTTTCTTATAACAACAGCTACCATTCTAGCATTAAGGCTGCACCATTTGAAGCCTTATATGGTAGGAAATGCAGAACTCCCATCTGTTGGACAGAAGTAGGGTATGATCAATTGACCAAAACTGAAATTATTCTCGAGACAACTGAGAAAATCCAACAAATCAGACAACGACTAAAAGCTTCTCAGGATAGACAGAAGAGTTATGCAGATAACAGAAGGAGACCTTTAGAATTTCAAGAGGGAGACTATGTGATGTTGAAAGTCTCACCATGGAAAGGAGTAATGCGATTCGGTAAACGCGGGAAGTTAAGTCCCAGGTACATTGGACCATTCAAAATCATCGCAAGAATTGGTCCAGTTGCATACAAGATAGAATTACCTGAAACTTTGAAAGGTATTCACGATACTTTTCATATATCGAACCTAAGGAAGTGTTTGGCAGATCTGACTCAAGCAATGCCATTAGAGGACGTGCAAATAGATGAAAAATTAAACTTTACTGAAAAACCGATAAAGATTCTTGATTCTCAAGAACGAAAATTAAGAAAGAAAATAATTCCACTAGTATTGGTCCAGTGGCAAGGTCAGAAAGGACCCGAGAAGACTTGGGAATTAGCAGAAGAAATGAAAGTCAAATATCCTCAACTATTCGAGTAACCTTCGAATATCGAGGAAGAAATTCTTTTAAGGGGAGGAGAATGTAACAACCCGAGCGTTTGGGTCATATGAACTCCGCATTTCATATATTATCAAACGAGTAAGTAATGAGTAAATTGTCTATTTAAAGTTTGAAGTTTTTTAGATAAAATTTTATGTTATAAGAGACCGTTTAAATATAATAATAATATATTATATTCGAACCTGCTCTGTTTTTGACAAAACTTAGGTTGACTCGTAGAGAAAAATAAGCTCGTCACAACGACATATTTGAAATTTCATAATACGCTATATATTAAAAGTTATAAGAGAAAAACGAGTTAAGCAGCTGAATTAATTATAATAATATAATAATATATAATAAAATAATAATATAATCAACTTCAATTGAAAGAATTGCAATCCAAAGTGAACTTCAGCCGCATCGACATTCAATCCCATATCGCCTCTCAAACTTTTTCACCTGCTTTCAACTCCCTTATAAATAGAAGCCTTAAGGTTGAATTTAGAACATAAGTTTCTTTAGGAACGCTCTAATATAAAGAGAATCCCGAGTTCTCAATACCCCGTTGGGTGTTGCTAGTAGTCGTTTTGGTACTCGAGTAGGAGCGCGACTAGGAGCGCGAGTAGGGGAGACTCTACACTACAAAAAAATTGCCATTTAGTGGCACACGTTTTTTGTGGTATTTAACTCTTGTGCCACTAATATATAATTTTAGTGGCACTTTGTGTGTGCCGTATTTGTTTGACCAATATATTTAATCATATTTTTCATCTATGTTTCAAAATTAAAGTTTTAGTGGCACTTTATTATGCCATACTTACATGTTATATAATTTTATAGCTTTTAATTTTATACCATTTTTCAATCCAATACTATTAACCCTCTAATTTTTCTTAAAAAACTTTTAGTGGCACATATTTTTATTAAAATAACTCCCTCCAAACAAATCCCTCCAAAAAATTCATTAACTTAAAATTATGTTCATATATTAACCTAAATTTTATTAAATCATTCAAGCCCCACCACACCCATCGACCCCACATCCATCGACCCCACATCGGAACCCATCGACCCCACATCGGAACCCATCGACCCGACACCCATCGGAACCCATCGACCCACCTGCCTCTCCACCCACCATCGGAATTCCATCGACCACCTGCCTCTCCACCCACCTTCAGAACCCCTCCACGGCGACTCCATCAACCGTCGACTCCATCAACCGTCGACTCCACCAACCGTCGACGAGCAGCCCCATCCTCGGCACCTCCATCGACGAGCAGCCCCGTCCGCGGCAGAAGGTAACCCCATCCTCGGCGAGTTCTCGGTTCTTTTTATGAATTATTGATTCAATAGAGGACCTAAATTTGATTGCTATTCTTTTCTAGTTTGATATGTCTGAGTTAGTTTGTAATTTGAAATTGAATTTGATTCTGATTTGGTTTTCGTGAAGCTTTAATTTGATTGCTATTGTTTTCTGGTTTGATATCTCATTTGGTAAACACCTTCTGTTATTGATAGTTCTAATACTTCTATAATTGTTTATTTTAGTTTTGCACTTACTAATGAATGATTTTGTCTTAATTCTTGTTAATTGTTGGATTTGATCACCGTTCATCACTGTTTGAAAGTTGAAAGTTAGTTGTTTAATGTAGTTCGCGTTTGTAGGATCCTTACCATTCGAAAGTTCTGTCCTCCACGATATTCATCGCTACAACTACGTTCCTCATTCTTTTATTTCATCAACGTTACTCTGCTCAGATATTGAATTTCAAGATCATCACCGGTATTTGTCTTTATGTTTGAATCATAATCTAATTGAATCATATTTTGTTTTAATGTTTGATCATAATCTATTGGATGACTATGTTAGCTTGTATGTATCTTCACTAATTTGTTGACTAACAATTAATGTAAACCTAAACCATGTAGTCATGGATAGATCTTGGATGTATGATGCACCTAGATCAAGTCAAACTTTTGTCAACGGAGTGCAAACCTTCTTGAATTTTGCATTTAAGAGAATATCTGTCAATGGGGGAAAGATAAAGTGTCCATGTACAAAGTGTGTAAATATGAAATATCAAAGTAGAAAAAGTGTTCTAGATCACCTCATATGTTTAGGGTTCCGGCCAGAATACTATAGATGGGAATATCATGGCGAAGGCACAACGATTGCATCGACTAGCACAACACTGAACGAGGAAATGCATGATTTGTTGAATGATGCTTTTGAACCAGATGGTGGAAGTGGAGTGGAAGTACATGAGAATGCTTCAAACAATAGTCAGGATATGAGCAATAAAGGAAGAAAGTTTGATGACCTCATCAAGGAAGTTGAAGAAAAGGTGCACCCGAATTGCAAATTCAACAAATTATCTTGTGTGGTACATCTATACCATTTAAAATACTTGAATGGATGGAGTAACAAATCTTTCTCTATGTTGTTAGAATTTCTAATCGACTTGTTACCTGAAGGAAACTTGTTACCCAAAACAACCCAACAAGTGAAAAAAATCTTGGCCAACTTGGGGTTAGGGTATGAAAAAATCCATTCATGTCCCAATGGTTGCATGCTGTTTTGGGATGACAAGGAGAATGATGAAGTTTGTTCTTTTTGTGGATCATTGAGATGGAAAGTTCATGAAACGAATCCTGACGATGAAATAAGCGCTCCCAAGAAGAAGGCTTCAAAAATATTACGGTGGTTTCCTTTAAAGCCTAGACTACAAAGATTGTTTATGTCATCAAAGACCTCTGACCTTATGCAGTGGCATCACAAAGAGCGTGTGAAAGATGGAAAATTACGACATCCAGCAGATGCACTCGTTTGGAAGAATTTTGATGAAAAGTTTCCAGAATTCGCCAGTGATCCTCGTAATGTTCGTCTTGCACTGGCAAGTGACGGCTTCAACCCCTTTAGGACAATGAATGTGGCACATAGTATTTGGCCAGTTTTCCTTATTCCGTACAACTTGCCACCATGGTTGGTTATGAAACAACCAAATATTATTCTTTCTTTAATCATCCCAGGTCCTAAAGGTCCAGGAAACAAGATAGATGTGTATATGCAACCTTTAATTAAAGAATTGAAGGAGTTATGGGATGATGGAGTTAATACCTTTGATGCATCAACTAAAGAATACTTCCAGTTAAATGCTTCTATAATTTCTACCATATCGGACTTTCCAGGTTATGCCAATTTATCTAGGTGGAGCACTAAAGGAGAACTTGCATGTCCTGTATGCGCTTTTGGTACTGATTCCAAATGGCTAACTTATGGAAGAAAATGGTGTTACATGTGTCATCGGAGGTGGCTTCCATCCGACCATCGTTGGCGATCAGATATTAGATCCTTTGTTGGACGCCAAGAATTTAGAACTGCTCCTATTCCTCCTTCTGGAGATGAACTTCTACAATAATTGGATGCCATGGAATTTCTTGTAGAGAATAATGGTCGTGGTCCATGGAAAAAGAAAAGCATTTTTTTATGTTGCCATATTGGGAGCATTTGTTGTTGCGTCACAATCTTGATGTGATGCACATTGAAAAGAATGTTTGTGATAACATAGTTGGTACTTTATTGGGACAAGAAGGAAAGTCAAAAGATAACTATAAAACAAGACTTGACTTGCAAGAAATGGGTATTAGAAAAGAACTGCATCCAAAGAAACGACCTAGAAGTAATATGACTTTCATGCCGAAAGCTTGCTATCAAATGACACGAGGTGAAAAGACTGAATTTTTAAATACACTCAAGTCAATCAAGCCTCCCGATGAATTTTCATCAAATATTTCTCGATGTGTATAATTAAATGATCGTAAACTAATTGGGATGAAAAGTTATGATTGTCACATGTTGATGCAAGAGTATTTGCCGATTGCATTACGTGGAACTTTGCCGGACCATGTAACCTCTGTTATAATCGAGTTATGTGATTTTTTAAGGCCATTTGCTACAAGGATTTGTCTGAAGATGATCTGCGTTTTCTTGAGTCTAAAACTGCTCTCACTTTATGCAAGCTAGAGAAGATATTTCCTCCATCTTTCTTTACTATAATGGTGCACTTAGTGATCCATTTAACAAGAGAGGTTAGGTTTGGAGATCCTGTTGTATTTCGGTGGATGTACCCTATTGAAAGGTAAATAATATTTCTATAAATTTGATTCATTATATGCTATGTTTTTTTTAGTTTTTAAATGATTAGTAACTAGTAACCCATGAACAAACAGGGATCTTTTAAAACTTAAGTTATATGTTCATAATAGAGCTCATCCAGAAGGATCAATTGCCGAAGGTTATTTAGCTGAGGAAAGTATAACATTTTGCTCTAGATATTTATCGAAAGTAGAAACCATTTTCACTAGACCAATGAGGAATGATAATGAGGGTCACCAAAATCGCATAGAAGAATCAAACAATCTTTGCCCCGGTCGTCCAATTGGTCGTAATTTGCATGCGGGCATATCTCTTCACAAAAAGAGAAGAAGATCTTCAAACTCAGAAATTGATGAGAAGTCTGTCACTCAGGCGCATCGTTATGTCTTATTCAATATTGAGTCGTTTGCACCTTTTCGAGAGTAAGATACTTTTTTGTTATTAGATACTCTTGCTCCTCATTCATCTATAAAAAATATAATAATACGAGTTTCTTTTTAAGGGAACACAAACGAATAGTTAAAGGACAACAACGTTCTCGTCGGATACCAGATTATGAAATTAATAAGATCCATGGCCAACATTTTGCTGATTGGTTCAAGAGAAGGGTAATTCCATTATACCCTTCAATTATGTTATAATTTGTTATTTAAGATGTTAGTGTTATGAGCATCAACAACTACGTTATAGGTTGCACGTATGGAAGAGCAAGGTGATTTAGTAACAGAAGATATAAAATGGCTTGCTCGTGGTCCACTAAAAAGTGTCAAACGATACTCTGGATACCTTGTCAAGGGTTATCGTTTTCACACAAAAGAAAGAGATAAATCATTAAGAACGCAAAATAGTGGTGTCGTCGTTATTGTAGAAGGTGCAAATTATGCTAGTAGTCGAGATAGAAGACCTGTTCATGGCATGATTAACTACTATGGTAAATTAAATGACATTATTGAGTTAAACTACTCGGGTCAAATACGAGTAGTTTTATTCAAATGTGATTGGGTTGACATCAACAGGGGCTGCAAGATAGATAATGGTGTATCATTAGTGAATTTCTCATACAAGGCACATACAGGGGCTAATTTAGCTGACGATCCATTTGTATTAGCTTCACAAGTCGATAAAGTGTTCTATGTCAGAGATTCTAAGCATAAAGATTGGGAGGTTGTCAGACATGTAAAAGTAAGAGATGTATTTAGCATGGGAAGTGTTGCTGATGGCCTTGCTACTGGTTTACGTGTAGTTCTCTGGTGATATCTAGACTGGCCTAATGCTCCTGTTTGGATGTAGATTATAATTGGATTTGGATGATGATAAAGTTCTTTATTGTTGCTGTTATTATGATCATTTTGATGCTGATTTTGGTGCCTTTTGGTGAGTTTGAAGCAACACAAGACCTTGTTACTGGTTATGGGTCTACTTTGAATTTTGCTTGGTTCTGCAGATTCTGCTACCATTGTGCTGGTTCATGCCTCATGGTACAGGGGTATATATTTACCTGCAACAAGGGCTGTTACCTGCAACAAGGGCTGCTACCATTGTGCTACCAATGGGCTGTTACCTGCAAAACCAGCCCCTGCAACATCGTCTTAGTGCAGCCCCTACACTAATCAGATCAGCCCAAAACACCATTAATCTCATCATCAAAAACAAACCCCATTCAATAAAACAAACTGCACCTTCCTTCCTAACCATTATTATATATATAGATTTACTTGTTTGACACGTTTATTATTATATATATATAGCTTTACTTGTTTGACCCGTTTATTACTATATGCATAGCTTTACTTGTTTGACCCATTTATTACTATATGCATAGTTTTACTTGTTCGAGCCATTAATCACTACATGTATTACTTGTTTGACCCGTTTATTATTATATATATAGCTTTACTTATTTGACTCGTTTATTACTATATGCATAGCTTTACTTGTTTGACCCATTTATTACTATATGCATAGCTTTACTTGTTTGACCCGTTTATTACTATATGCATAGTTTTACTTGTTTGAGCCATTAATCACTACATATATTACTTGTTTGACCCGTTTATTATTATATATATAGCTTTACTTATTTGACTCGTTTATTACTATATGCATAACTTTACTTGTTGACCCGTTTATTACTATATGTATAGTTTTACTTGTTTGACCCGTTTATTACTACATGTACACCTTAACTTGTTTGACCAGTTTATTACTTTATGTACACATAATTTTGGGTCCTTATATATAGTTGCTCGTCCCTACTACTTTATATTAACATCTATTTTCATTACTTTGTATTTTTAGGTCCCTCGTCTTGGTTCTTCATCTAATAATGAAATATCATCTTCAAGAAGTCATGATGATGAAGGAAGAGTTGACAAAATGTGAAGTGTTGGTGCAGTAGAGATAACAACATTCATGGATTACTTGGAATAGAGTTGACGAACACAAAAAATCATATTTATTTTGTTTGTAAACACTTGAAATACGTTTGGAACTTATTATGTATTTGTTCGTTAACATTGGAACATGTTTTGGATTGAGACCATAATCTATGTTATGATCATGTAATTTTAAGTGTTTTTCATTTCCATTTTATCTTAAATTGTAATTTAGAAATGACTCAAAACCATCATTTATCTCAAACTAGAAATACATTTATTGCCACAATATTCGTGCCCACAAAAGCCTTTTTTAAATTTATGGCAAAAACAATCGTGCCACTAAATTGGTATAGATATTTTGTAATTAATATTATGGCAAAAATAAAAGTGCCACTAAAGATCTTCCCAAGATTGGGTGGCACATAAAAAAGTGCCACTAAATGGCTTTAGTGGCACTGCTTCTAGTGGCACTTTTTTTGTGTGCCACACAAAAATATGGGGGCCATTAGTGGCACTTTTTGGGTATTCTGTGACACTTTTTGTGTTTCACTGTATGACAATTTTTTTGTAGTGCTACATCAAATTGCCGTAGATAGTTTTCAGGTACGCCATTGTTTAAGATTATGTTTAATTATTATTATAGTCGTTATTATTATTATATTATTATTATTATTTTTATTATTATTATCATTATAGGTATTAGTATTAATATAGTTATTATTAATATTATTATTATCATCTTTATAGTTATTATTATTATTATAGTTGTTATTTTTATTATTATAGTTAGTATTATTATTATTTTTGTTGTAGTTGTTATTATTATTATTATTAGACTTTAATATTATCATTAGGGAAGGTATTGGGTAATTCCGAGGGTTGGCTCGGGTATGATGGAAACGCCCGAGTTATGCCAACTAGTAAGGGTTGTACCAAAGGGTTGGCATAGGATAAAAGAAGGTGCCCAAATAAAACCAATAAATAGGAAAAGATAACGAATCATCCCTAAAGTTGTTACTAGCTAGAATATAGCTTAAGTAATGTTATTTTGCTTATAGGATAATACCTGATAACAGTGAACCTGAGAAGACGATATCACTGACTTGATTGATTGAGGTGAGTTCCTCTGAACTGTTTTCTAAAACGGGATGTGATGTTCTGATAACTGGTAATAATTGTAGAATTGACTATCAATAGCATCTGTGATATGTGGCAATGCTTGATAGGATGCTTGAGGGCTACTTGTATGATTCTGCTTTAGCCAGTGGATTTTGTATACATAGCCTGGTTATGTGAATTTATACAGTGCTTACTCTGTTCCTATCTGTTTGCCATGGCCGTAGCTGCTTGATGCAATAGTCAATAATAACATGTTTTGAATTTTGAAGAATGCCATGTTTATGAACTCACAAGCTTTATGCTGAGTCCCAAATATTTTTATTTTTATGGACACACATCCTAGGTGCCAAGTGATTGCAGAGATTGAAGATTACGAGCTAGTTTATGAGAAAATAAAGCTTTAGAATGTTGTTGAATATTTGGATCTTTAGTATAGTTAAACTGATGTAATGGTATTATCTATTATAACAGATATATTACACGCTTTTGATGTATAATTAAAGTTAGACTTCCGCTGTGTACTCTATAATTACTATGCATTCTGTATATCCGATGCGTAACGCTCCCCGGGGTATGCCCTGGGAGGCGGGCGTTACAACTGAGGTTTTTAGTTTGGGTTCCCAAAGATGATTAGAGACGTTGCTAATAACAGCTGGTGGATCGATCATCAAAATTAATGATCGATGTTTAACGACACACCACGTTGACCGACTATTTGAGATAAGTATGAGTCAATTCCTTGACCCGTTATCTCACATGATATAACAACCCGAGCGTTTGGGTCATATGAACTTCGCATCTCATATATTGTCAAACGAGTAAGTAATGAGTAAATTGTCTATTTAAAGTTTGAAGTTTTTAGATGAAATTTTTATGTTATAAGAGACCGTTTGAATATAATAATAATATATTATATTCGAACCTGCTCCGTTTTTTACGAAACTTAGGTTGACTCGTAGAGAAAAATAAGCTCGTCATAACGACATATTTGAAATTTCATAATACGCTATATATTAAAAGTTATAAGAGAAAAACGAGTTAAGCAGCTGAATTAATTACAATAATATAATAATATATAATAAAATAATAATATAATATTCAAATTTGAGATTTTAGAATGCACATTTCATCCCACATCGAATTCAAAAGTTTCTCATCCCATATCGCCCCTGAAACTTTTTCACCTGCTTTCAACTCCCTTATAAATAGAAGCCTTAAGGTTGAATTTATAACATAAGTTTATTTGGGAACGCTCTAATATAAAGAGAATCCCGAGTTCTCAATACCCCGTTGGGTGTTGCTAGTAGTCATTTTGGTACTCGAGTAGGAGCGCGACTAGGAGCGCGAGTAGGGGAGACTCTACATCAAATTGCCGTATATAGTTTTCAGGTACGGTATTGTTTAAGGTTATATTTAATTATTATTATAGTTGTTATTATTATTATTATTATCATTGTAGGTATTAGTATTAATATAGTTATTATTAATATTATTATTATCATCTTTATAGTTATTATTATTATTCTAGTTGTTATTTTATTGTTATAGTTAGTATTATAATTGTTTGTTATTTTTAGTGTTGTAGTTGTTATATTTATTATTATTAGACTTTAAGGTTATCATTAGAGAAGGTTTTGGGTAACCCCGAGGGTTGGCTCGAGTATGATGAAAACGCCCGAGTTATGCCAACTAGTAAGGGTTGTACCAAAGGGTTGGCATAGGATAAAAGAAAGTGCCCGAATAAAACCAACAAATAGAAAAAGATAACGAATCATCTCTAAAATTGTTACTAGCTAGAATATAGCTTAAATAATGTTATTTTACCTATAGGATAATACCTGATAGAAGTAAACCTGAGCAGACGATATCACTGACTTGATTGATTAAGGTGAGTTCCTCTGAACTGTTTTCTAAAACGGGATGTGATGTTCTGATAACTAGTAATAATTGTAGAATTGACTATCAATAGCATCTGTGATATGTGGCAATGCTTGATAGGATGCTTGAGGGCTGCTTGTATGATTCTGCTTTAGCCAGTGGATTTTGTATACATAGCCTGGTTATGTGAATTTATACTGTGCTTACTCTGTTCCTATCTGTTTGCCATGGCTGTATCTGCTTGATGCAATAGTCAATAATAACATGTTTTGAATTTTGAATAATGCCATGTTTATGAACGCACAAGCTTTATGCTGAGTCCCAAATGTTTTTATTTTTATGGACACACATCCTAGGTGCCAAGTGATTGCAGGGATTGAAGATTACGAGCTAGTTTATGAGAAAATAAAGTTCTAGAATGTTGTTGAAGATTTGGATCTTTAGTATAGTTAAACTGATGTAATGATATTATTTATTATAATAGATGTATTATACGCTTTTGATGTATAATTAAAGCTAGACTTCCACTGTGTACTCTATAATTCCTATGCGTTCTGTATACCCAATGCGTAACGCTCCCCACGGTAAGCCCTGGGAGGCGGGTGTTACACATGAGTTATGAAATATGTGAAACTAGTCAATCGATGAATAATGCACCAAACGTCATTATGTCATCAGGAAATACGAGGAAATTTGATCATATCCCAAGATATGTCCACATCGGAATGAATGTAATGACAAGTCTTGTGAGTTGCAATCAAGATAGAGGTTTAGAGATTTTCAAGATTAGGAGTTCAAAGATTAATCAAAATAACGAGTATTGCATTTTTAATTATGGGCAAGGAATGGAACAGAGATATGGTTCATGATCGGATCAGAATTTAATTAATTTAGAATATCGACAATAAAGACAATCACAAATAGCTTCCCAAATACAGCTTGCACACGAAGTTCATCAAACCCATGAGCATAACCGTACATTGATATAACCAAAAAGGCATGGCATCGATTTATAATGACTTTATCTTGTACGAAGAATCATTTTAGGAGTGTTATCATCGTGCAATTAAGCGTTGGTGATAACCTAGAATGATGGTCGATAAGTAAGAATTTAAAAGGTTCCATAAAGTTGGATCAAACGTCAGGTTGAAACATAAAAGCGTGAGAAGAGAATTAAAATTTAGATGTTCCAGGCTTGGAACTAGGGTTACCCTAAAGTGACAACGACCCACTTTGAGTTCAAGATTCATGCTTTAGCTTGACTGGCTGGAACACTATCGTAGTTAAATTAGATAACGGTGTTCACCCTTCAAATTATTACATGCTTCTTGTCAATTGAAGTCTTAAAACCCTAGTAAGTTTGAGATCAAAGAATGGGAATAATCACCAAGATGTGGTTATCACTCCTAGCTCGGTGGTGTGTTTCCTAAAGTATGTCTCTTAACTACCAAGCGCGAGCTTGATCCTAACCCATTATTAAAGATCCACAGGAATAAAATGAGGTAACTTATCATTAAGGTAAGGATAATTACTCCTATCTTAACGGTGAAGTTTTATAAAATCGATATATAGCAAAATGAAAATCTTCATCAAAATTTAGGATTCACTCCTACTTTGATGAGATCGTTTCATTTGAGAAAATACATTCCATAAAATTTAAATGGATGAAATTATCATCAAGGTATGGAATTCACGCCTATCTTGATGATTGAATTTCATAATAACAAGAAAACAATCGAGAATTGACATTGGTCACCAAAGTACGGGATTCAATCCTATTTTGATGATGTCATTTCATTCGTGAAATACGAGTTCCAAAGGAAAATGATTGAAATCTGTCCTCAAAACAAGGAAATCATCCCGATTCAGAGGATGG
This sequence comes from Flaveria linearis, assembly GCA_024085815.1. Taxonomy (NCBI): domain Eukaryota; kingdom Viridiplantae; phylum Streptophyta; class Magnoliopsida; order Asterales; family Asteraceae; genus Flaveria; species Flaveria linearis. The sequence continues at coordinate 26,418,888 of CM044005.1, forward strand.
GAACACACAATAGAAAAATTGAAAACCATCATCGAGATACGAAATTTTTACTCCCATTTTAAGGAGGTAATTCCACTGGAAAAATGCAAATTCGTAAGAACAAGAAGTAGAAATGGTCATCAAGGTAAGAGGTTCACTTCTATCTTGATGATGAAATTTCATAAAAAACAATAATCACGAATGGGAAGTCATCACCAAAGTAAGGGAGTTACCCCTGTTTTGATGAGATAGAATCATCTAGGAGATACGAGTGTCCTTAGTCATAACTTGACTTGCGGACTCTTGCATTGCTTACAATGCAAAACGGTTAGAAGATTTTACAAAGCCCGGCTAAGCAAACGAAGAGAATATCGGCTAGAAATTTAGAAACTTCAAATTACATCAATGTAACATTAACAGGAAGAAAAAATCATGCTTGCTGGGATTAAGGTTGAAGTTCGGGATAACAGAGTTAATCGTGATAAGTACTCAAATTAGGAAAAACAAGATCGATGACGGAAATTATTCAATATAACAATGAGATGTAAACGTTTGGTTCGAAATAAAAGGAAACGCGTTGACTTCTCAAAGTGTTACGTCAACCACAACTTTACTGAAGATACGCGTACCTATAAGCGTACACTCATCTCATAAGTTTCAGGTCCGATAAACGGATCCAACGGTCGAATCGGATTAATGTGTATACCTTGCCTAGACAAGGTATCCCGAGATGCAGGTATTCCACCTTTCGGCATTACATGATTGTAGTTATAGGGCACACTTTAAGGACATTTGAAAACCCTAAGTAGCAATTTATAGTTTTAAAAAAAACCATTCAGTTTAGACGACCAATATCTTTGGATATATTAAGATCCATGTTCACGTTGGTCAAGGTATAAGGATAGTTACGTAAGTCGCACAACGTATAACGATGTTTAAACGTAGGAATTGAGGAGTATAACGAGTTCAATATTAACGGGAACATTCCGTAAGATAGGAATGAGTAGATATTAGAGTTTCGATGATAAACCAGTCCAAGGAATCAAGGATTTTTGATATTTCGAATATAAACCGGATGGTTCCATTTGGTAACGCATTACCATTTGAAAACGTTAACACGTCAAGGTAAATTGACCCATTTGCCTTAGAAACTTGTGTATGTTGACCATAGTTTATCACTCATCCCAGAAATCCCCAGGTAAGCATAACTGGTCTCGCAATGAGATTTATACGATATGCTTGCCTTATCCCGAAGGCCTTTTGCCAGGAAATCTAGAATACAGGTGTCTACGTGTCCCACAAATTTCTTAGGTTCATGAAATCAAAACCTTGATGAGATTTTCATAGATTAGACGTAGAGTCTAAGGAATTAAACCCACGATAAATAGTGTAGATTCCACACGTCATCAAGAATAAGTTTAGGAAGTTTTATTTTTCGGGGAGGATCAAAGAGTCAAGGATAAGTTTAGGGAAGACAAGTAACAAAATTTAAGCAAACATAAGGCAATCCTATGCTAAGGCATCAAGTTGCACATAAGAAGGCATAGCATTATGTAGCATGTAAACCATATATCTTTACAAGAATTGAAATATGATTCTATAAGGTTCATGCATACGCTATAGTCTAGGTCACCATTTCTAATAACCTAGATCCCTATAGTTATGGGCTCTGATACCAATCTGTCACACCCCAACCTTGACGGCGGAAACGTTGAGATGTGAGAGTTAAGATCGTTCACAGCCACATAACGCTATTATTAAATCCAAATATATTATTCATAAGTTTCAAAGGTAACATTACAAACATAAGTCTCAAACAAAGATAATATCATGATATACAAGTTAAATGTGACAAGTTCATTCTTTTATTTCTCTAGGTCCAATCCTAGATGTGATAAGCTTCAAAGTAGTAATCATACTTGAGTATTTCCTGAAACATGTTAAAAATAAAAGGTCAACAATAATGTTGGTGAGATTTCCATAGTTTTCAATACATAAGTATATAAAAGATGGCAACTGATGTTGTAAATTAGAGAACAAAGTAACTAGGGATGTAAGTGTAACATTCCGCATTTTTTTTATTAAAAAAATTTATAAACAATAAAATTTAATACGTTAATGTTAATAACTATTAAAAAAATAATAATAATAAAAATAAAAATAATTATAAATAATAATAATAATAATATTAAAAATAAAAAAATTATTAAAAACTTAACCCTATTAAATTTTTTTGGGTTAAAAATGTAATCATTAAAACTTGTTTAAAAACTTTTCACATGAAATAGTAAACAATACAAACCTCAGGGACCAAAGTGTAATATTTTAAACCCAAACCCCCTCCCATCGTCCCCGTCGCCGGCCACTATTCCGGCCAACAATCCGGCGACCCCCAACACCCAAAATTAACGCGGATTAAGCCAAATTAAGCATCCCGATATTATCATGTGCAAGATTCGAGCTAAACCCCACAAAAATTAGGTACGATTTAAGTGTGAATGACCAAACCCACTCAACACCCATTTTCGGCCACTTTACACATCCAAATCCCACTACGCCTCGCAATAATTCGATTAAATTAATCCAAACGAACGTCTATAAAATTCCTAAGCTAATGGTACTTCGAATTGTATCTGAATCAATCAAAAACACAGTGTTCTATCATCATTCTCATCCGCGACCTGCGATTGGTCGAACACCACCTTCGGGACTTCGAAACCCGAAATTGATAGAGGGCAATTGATAATTAGCATCATTCGAATCTATCTGTACAAGTAATTTGAATTCCATCAAGTTTTGATCACCCATCAATCACCACCTCTGCCGCGGCTTGTTTCTAACTCATTTCCATCGATCTAAGTTTCAAAACAGGTAATTTAATACATAAATCCGTTCGGTTTTTACATGGGGAACAAAAGCCCTATGGATTTCATCATAAACAACAGCGAATTGTTGTTCAATTTAGCTTCGATCGAAGCTAGGGTTCATAGTGATTTGGGGAAATTGGTTAAACTATGGTTAAAAGATTTGGAAGCAGTGTTTTACCGTGGCTGCGGCCTTAGCTCACCGGTTCCACACTTGAATGCTAAGTTGAAGGTCTCGGGTTCGAGACCCGGCACCCCCGTTTATTTTTTTAAGCCTTATTTCAACTTTTAAAAATACAGAAAAATACCTAAAAATTATAAAAACTATTTTATAAACTCTGTTTATTTTTAAAACCACCAAATTAATTTTTAGAATTTATTTTAACATTAATTTATTTATTTTATTATTATCTTTTAAAAACAAATGATTTAATTAGTCTAATTTTCATAAAATGGACTTTAAATAATAATTTAAATTATTAATGGACATGATATTATTTTTAATTATGGATTGATCGTGATAAATGTAGGAATTATATTTTCACAAATTATTTACAAATGTAATTGTATGTTATTTCTTATAAAATATATTTTAAATAATAATATAGAATAAAATCTTATTATTAATTGAAATACTATCTGTAATTATCCTTAGATAACTATAAATTACATAATTGAATCACATCATTTTTATATTTAATATCATGCCAAAATATTTAAATATACATATAAAATCCCTCTAATAGAATCAAAATGTAAATAATTATTTGGTAAACTTAACACTTATTAATAATTGCTTATTAATACATATATAACCCTATCAAAATCTTGTAATATATATACATCTATTTGTGTGCGCGTCACACGTCAAACCGAACCGACCCAAATTCAACCAAATATATCTATTCACGTGGAATATCTATTAAAGACTTAGTTACAATTAATACATAGGTATTGATCGTGTTTGGACGTGCATTCTGTCACACCCCCGCTTATAGCGGAAACACGAGGATGCGACGGACGGGATCGTCATAACACTTGGTATAATTACAGAGACATTTACGTGCAAAATCCTCGTGTCATGACGTCGCCCGACACAATGGTGACTTGTGTCGTGGTTAGTCAGTTCCACGACTATCATAGTCTTAATAATTCTAAAAATCCATATACACAGTGTTCAGATATAACAGTAAATGATATACAATACAAATGCAGTCTATTGAAATCCTGGGGGTCTCTGCTAAGGCATCAGCTCTAGCTATCCTCTTTGTTTATGATTACCTGAAAAGATATGCTCAAAAATGGTCAACATAATTGTTGGTGAGTTCCGCAGGTTTAAATTTAAAACATTTGATGCTGTATAGAATTTGATATGGAATCATACTGCAAGCACAAACCACATAACATGTGTTTAAGACAACCAAACCTAATGACGTTATGCATATAAATCTGTCGGAATATATTCACCCATGGCCTGATTGCTGTCAGCTGTAGTCGGTAACTCACAAGTTAAACCGATCTGTCGAGGGTGGGGGTGTCAACCCAGTAGTACTACCAATACCTATCCGTTGGTTCCCAAACCCGGGAATTAATGGTTGTAAGAATCATAGAATAACACCATGTATGTATTAGAATATAAGAATAGTATCACATTGATTCCAAGTATGAAAATTGTATGTAAGATTGTACAGCATCGAAAACGGATGAGCATACTTTTCCCCCAAGTTTGAAAACATTGAAACAATTATAAAAGCATAAAAAGGGGCCACGGAACTCACCTTGGATTGATGTAATGTATATGAATAAGAACTTCAAAGAATTAGGCAAAGCACGATTAAACACGTTCACCACCTATTATTGATTGTAACTGAGTCTTTAATATGAATGAATATATTTGGTAAGGTTTGAGTTGATTTGATTTAACACGTGTCACACACGCAATATATATATGTTACAATCTTTTTATATATTCGTATATGTTTTAATAAGTAATTATCAATAAGTATTAAGTTTTACCAAATAATTATTTACATTTTGATTTCATTAGAAAGATTTCATAGGTGTATTTATATATTTTAGGATTAAATATAAAAATAATGTGGTCTAATTATATAATTATAATTATCCATTAATATTTATAAATAAGAATATTCACACTTATAGTATTTTGATTAATAATAAGGTATTAATTTATACCTTTGGTTCAAATATATTTTATAAGAAATAACCCACAATTTCATAAATAATTCGTGGATTTATAAAATATATTAATTTGTATTTAAAGATAATAAAGTGTCCATTTTTATAAAAATAATTATTTATAATATTTATAAATAATATTTATATGATTTTTGTGATTATTTCATAATTAACTTGATTTAGAATTTATTTTATAAAAATAAGTATTTTTAATATTTTTAAATAATATTTTATAAAAATCTATTATTGATTTTAAATAAAATAAATTTATAGAAAATTATTTGTATTATAAAATAAGGAGAATATTTAGAATTTATTTTTATAATTTTTAGAAAATTTTCCATATTTTTAAAGTATTTGTAAAGCTTTAAAAAAAATAAAACAATAAAAAGGGGTTGCCCCGGGTCGAACCCGGGACCCCAAGCACCGCACACATAGCCCAAACCAGCGAGCCAAGGCTCTGAATCGCGATAAGACATGGATTAAATTATATTTAAACACTGTTTTCAGAATTTCCCTAATTCCGAAGAACCCTAATTCGATTTGATCCAAATTGGAGATCAAATCGATGTTAATAATGAAATTAAGGTTAGGGCTTTTAATTCTTAGGTAAAAGCGAGTGTAATGATGCATTTAATTACCTGAATTGAATCGATTTGATGATATAATCAGTCAAGAACAGGTTGTGGTTAAACTTGAATTCGAATGTGGATTAAACACTGATGAAAATCAAATTAACCTTCCAGATAGCTTCGAATGATTGTAATGGTTGAAAGCCCTATGTTAATTGCAGTGAATATCACTCGGAGTATGGATTTTGTTAGAGTTGCAGGTCGCGGCCAAAGGTGTTAATCGAAATGGAATTTCGTGTGTGTTTTGATGAATTGAAGACTGAGTTAGTTTAGGAACAGATTTATAATCGTATATGTGCATATAAATTAGTCTATTATTGAAGTTTAGTGCTCGAATGGTTGAGTGGGTCGGCCGAAAGTTTGGTCGAAGTGGTTCAGTGGGTAGGTCATTCGATTATTCAAATTAAGGTGGTCCACGAGTTCGAATCCTCCACGCGATACTGTCGGGAGCAATTGATTGAGTTGAAATTGGCTAAATGTAGTCGTTTGGCTTCGCCGGAGTGTTGGCCGGAGATCGGCCGGAGGAAGGTGATCGACGGGGGGGGGGGGGGGTTGGGATTTGTTTAAGGAAATTACAGAAGTGGTCCCTGGGGTTTAGAAGACTTATTATTTTATGTTAGTAACTTTTAAAATAAGTTTTAAAAATTACATAAACACCCCCTGCACTTATAAATCTAATAAATATATATATATATATATATATTTATTTTAAATCTTTGTTTTTTTATTTTTATTATTAGTATTATTAGTATTATTATTATTAGGATTATTATTATTATTATTATTATTATTATTATTATTATTATTATTATTTTTATTATTATTATGGTTGAAATTTACATAAATGTATAAAATTAACTTTTATTTAACGAAGATTACGGGATGTTACAGTCTCCCCTGCTTTAGGAAATTTCGTCCCGAAATTTTAATCACGAGGAGGCTGAAACGAGAAGATGAGGATACTGAGATTTTATTTGGTCCTCACGTTCCCAGGTGAACTCTAGGCCACGTTTAGATTCCTAGCGGACTTTGACAATGGGTATCTGGCTGCTTGGGTTGTTTGATTTTTCTATCCATAATTTCCAGAATATAATGCCTAGAAATCAGGATAAGACCAACAATGATGAGAAAGGTTAATCGTCGGAATTTAAGAATCCCAAACGTCACCATATGAAACGACCTTAACGCATATCTTGTGAATATGTATTTCTCCTTTGACCAACCATCGGTCTAAGAATAATACGCTATGCGAAGGTCTTGGAATGAGTTCACGAGAATGGTTAAGAATATTATTAAAACAGAAAATGAATCAATCATTTAGAATAACGATTGATGTTTTAACGTCTTACCACGGTATACGAATATTTGAAATAGATGCAGGTTAATTTCTCGACGTTGTGAGATAATGGGTTTGCTATTACGTGAAGATTACTCTGAACCTTTCTTGGTGGGTAAACTTGATAGCATTGCTGATCAAGTGGGTGAGAATTTGTCTAATCCGTAAAACATTACCATTAACCTCCACTGGGACATCACCTCTTCTTGGCCTAAATTTTGTTGCCTCCAACCTCATAACTCCTGATTCAACTTTGGAAAAGTCGAGGATGTCACTAATAAGTTGAAGGACTAGATCACCAAAAGTTGTTTCTGATCTTTATCAAGTTTTGTTGTTGATAGAATTTCTGCTATGCTAACGAACCCTGATAATGGAGATCTTATCTCGTGTGACATGGTTGCTAGCATTTGTTTTGCTCTCATCGTTTCCTCTGTAATATGAACAGTTTTATTGAGTTCTGTCTCCTTGGCCTTCTGTACAGCTATTTCTTCCCTTAGTTTTGCCATCTTTTCTCTCTTTTTCACCTGATCAGTGATTTCTATGCCCATGTAATTAACACCAATTTCCTCCCCACCTTTGCTGAACACGGGTTCAACATATATTAAGAATGTTTTGGCTCCAAATAACTCAGTCTCAAAAGTAATTCCTATCTTTGCTGGTAACTCTTTCCAGAACTTCTCTTTTAAAGTCTTGTTGTTCAAATCCAAGATAGAATTTTAATGATTTTCAAGGTTACGGATTCAATAGCAAATCTAGAAGTGACGCAAACAATAGGAAAAGTATTTGTAAACATGTTTTGCAAGGTAGCAATATCTGTTTACATACGCAGTTCGACAAACCCTAAGTTCAGCTGAGAACATTTACGTGACTAGAAAGTCATGTTTATAAGTTGATAATATCTTCAGCAGAGGGATTGTTTAGGAAGGCTACCATCGCACAATCACGTTTTGATGATAACTCAAATGAAAGTTGATAAGTAAGGAATAAATGTTTCCATATAGCTAGGTCAAAATATGAGGATAAAAGGAGAGAAATTGATTTAAGAATTTTAAGTGCTCCAAGCTTGGAATTCAAATCAACTTAATACGATCGGGTCTCCTTTCAGGTTCAGAAATCATGTTTTGGCTTGGTAGGTCGAATTACCAACATCGGTTCATCCTTCAAGTTACTTCATCCTTCTCGTTACTTGATTACAACCATGGTAAGTTGAAGATCAAGAGTTGAGATTTAGTCATCAAGGTATGGAATTCATGCTTATCTTGATAATAACAAGAAAACAATCGAGGGTTGACATTTGTCACCAAAATACGGGTTTCGATCCTATTTTGGTGAGATCATGTCATTTGTGAAATGTAAATTTCAATGAGAATAATTGAAGTCAATCCTCAAGATAAGGAAGTCACCCCAATCCAGAGGATGAAATTTCATAGAACTAACAAATGGGAAACCATTTATCGAAATAGAGAATCATCAAAGTAAGGGAATCTCCCCTGCTTTGATGAAATAGAATCATTTAGGAGATACGAGTGTTCTTAGTCATAGGTTGACTTGCAAACTCTTGCATTTCCCACGGTACAAGCAGTATAAAGTTTGACTTTACGATGAAAGGAAATTAATATCAATTAGGAATTAGGAAAATTTCAAGTTTCATCAGTGTAACAAAGGAAAGATCATGTTAACAAGCTTAAGATCAAGGTTTGAGATAGCAGAGTTTGTTAGGATGATGTTCAAATCTTGAATAATTTAAATCAGGAAGACGAAATCAAGGACAAGAATGATTCGACATTATAATAAGATGTGAACATTCGATTCACAATCGAAGGGAATACGTGGACTTCTCAAGATATGAGATCAGCCATAACCTTATTGAAGACATGCGTACTTATAAGTGGTAACAAGGTTATGATTAGTTTATTCGATTATTGAGGTGAGTGATCTCCTATAATATAAAATATTCAATTAACAAAGTATCCTGAGATGTAGGAATTCCACCTACAGCATTACATGTTCTTAATTATAGTACACCTTCTTAAGAGAATTTGAGAACCGTAAGTAACGGTTTAAAGTTTTGAAGACCATTAGGTGTTTAGGAAAGTGTTCTCGATACTTTCGAACCACTGTAGTAATCCGGTAGTTCCTTTGGTTCCACTGAACTTAGTGGGGTTGCAAGAACTGAAATGCTTGTAGGTACAAGCACGTGGAGGGTTAGGACAAACAGAGATTTGAGCAGGGTTCGCGCCTTGATGCAGATAAGTTAGGAGAGTTGGTATGACCGTAGCAACCTCACGTGCCACAATAGCAGTAACCTTACGGCCAGAGTTTCCAGATCGGGATCGTTTTTGACGAGTAGTCATTTTGAAATATCATTAAGATATTTTATGAGAATTGGGCAATACGAGCTATACAACATGAAAAACAACTATCGGGAATTTGGCATAATAATAATGAGATGTTCCGTGTGTAATCGTTTGATTCGTAGTTCAAAGCGAGTATGTTGACTAACCAAAGTTTTAAGTTAACCACATCTTTGTTGAAGACATGCGTTTCGATAAGCAGATACTCATCCCACTCTTCCAACATTGCATGTATTGGGTGGTGAGGCATAGACTTTGTCGAGATTTTGAAAACCACGAATAACGAGTCAAAGCTCATTTTGAAAATTATTTGATTTAGGCACGCAATGCCTTGTCTATGATTTAAGATTTGTGTGTGCTTTGATAGGAATCAAAGTATAAAAAGAATCATATATGGTTCTACTTATCAAGTTCCAATAACCCATGCTTCGGTCCATCAAGATCATTATGTAGCCTAGTTTAAGCACATTCTTAGTATACCGGTGATGTTTATATATAGGGTTCCCCGCAGCGTTCCCACCACATCCACGATATACTTTGAAATATACTTAAACTAGTTACATAACATCTTAATTTTCCTTAGCATCATTCTAAAGAATAACGTAATATAAGTTTGATGTGAGCTACCGCAACTTATGTATAGGCGGTTTTATCAGTATATAAATGGCTACAGACAAACCTATACATCGGTTCCACACGGAAATTGATGACTGTAGAGAAAACATTTCCAAAGTGTAAATAGTTTAATGTGACGTAGCAAGATCCACAAAGCGCATACGTATAAGTTTATATGACGTAGCAAGATCCACAAAGCGCATACGTATAGATTACAACCAAACCAATCCTTAGGTCCCATTACTGGAACTAATGGTTGTAATGGATGCTCGGCAAAGAAGAACCACACCGCCAAAAGCATCCAAGGTCAATAGCATTCATAAGTAATCATCATACAACACTTAGTATCAAGTATTAGCACATAATAGAGTATAGCCACCAAGTAACATATAAGGTAGCAACATAGCATAGAGTTAAGAGTCATAATAGCATCATGCCTCAGACAATCAGGATCATCACGTAGCCCAGTTTAAACACATTCTTGGTATACCAAGGATGCTTATATATAGGGTTCCCCACAGCGTTCCCACCACATCCGCGGTATACCTAGAACGATGCCTAAACCAGTTACGTGACATCCGTTTATCCTTAGCATAAGGTCAATATGATTGGAAATACCATAAAGGCTTTAAGTAGGACAGGACTTGAGTAAGTGTTGATAATGTTTGATTGCCTTCAACAAGGACTTATAATACTTGATTGCCTTCAACAAGGACTTACTAGAATTATGACCCTAGCACTCTAGGGTATAGAATAGAAACTTATGATACTCATGATCGTTACCTCATGGTAAGATTAACCAGACTTCTCATGCATGGTGAATTGCAATTACGTGTGCACCCGTAATGATAATTTACCTTGCATGATTACCCTTAGCTTCACTTACCCCTAGTTAACATCATAGTATTATTTAGATTCATCAAGCACAAATAATGTAATGTCCTTATGTCCATGAGCCAGTATTCCAATAATAGCATGTAATAGCAAATAAGAATATAAGCACATTAAGTCTAATGATAACTGCATATCCGTCATACTTTCAGGATTTCAGTCATAACTATGATAGGGTCGGATTCAATATCCGAGATCGACGCTACGCGTGATCACCGAAGTTCCCTAATAATATGATGTTGTGCGCCTACAAGCGTAAAATTCTTAGTATAAAAGTATCCCATGGAGAAAGACTAAGTGTAATAATGTCTTTCCCCGGGGTGTTCAGATAACACGTGTACATGTATAAAATCAGGTATGTAGGAACATACTTGTTGATTATTAGGTATATAGGAATATACCTATATATTAAGTTCATAGACTTAATATATTTGACCCATTTGCCTTGTAGTTTTGTGTATTGACCATAGTTTATCACTCATCCCAGAAATCCCCAGGTAAGCATACCAGGTCTCGCAATGAGATATATGCGATATGCTTGCCTTAGCCCGAGGGCCTTTTGCCAGGAAATCCAGAATACAGGTGTCTATGTGTCACACAAATCATGAAAGACATTTAGGTAAAATCAAATGCACACAATCCCTAGCATGCATTCTATATGAAGGTTCTTAGGTTATAGTCTAGGTCGAGTTCTCCACCTAATTCTCTATAACCAAGGCTCTGATACCAATCTGTCACACCCCCGCTTATAGCGGAAACACGAGGATGCGACGGACGGGATCGTCATAACACTTGGTATAATTACAGAGACATATTACGTGCAAAATCCTCGTGTCATGACGTCGCCCGACACAATGGTGACTTGTGTCGTGGTTAGTCAGTTCCACGACTATCATAGTCTTAATAATTCTAAAAATCCATATACACAGTGTTCAGATATAACAGTAAATGATATACAATACAAATGCAGTCTATTGAAATCCTGGGGGTCTCTGCTAAGGCATTAGCTCTAGCTATCCTCTTTGTTTATGATTACCTGAAAAGATATGCTCAAAAATGGTTAACATAATTGTTGGTGAGTTCCGCAGGTTTAAATTTAAAACATTTGATGTTGTATAGAATTTGATATGGAATCATACTGCAAGCACAAACCACATAACATGTGTTTAAGACAACCAAACCTAATGACGTTATGCATATAAATCTGTCGGAATATATTCACCCATGGCCTGATTGCTGGCAGCTGTAGTCGGTAACTCACAAGTTAAACCGATCTGTCGAGGGTGGAGGTGTCAACCCAGTAGTACTACCAATACCTATCCGTTGGTTCCCAAACCCGGGAATTAATGGTTGTAAGAATCATAGAATAACACCATGTATGTATTAGAATATAAGAATAGTATCACATTGATTCCAAGTATGAAAATTGTATGTAAGATTGTACAGCATCGAAAACGGGTGAGCATACTTTTCCCCCAAGTTTGAAAACATTGAAACAATTATAAAAGCATAAAAAGGGGCCACGGAACTCACCTTGGATTGATGTAATGTATATGAATAAGAACTTCAAAGAATTAGGCAAAGCACGATCAAACACGTTCACCACCTATTATTGATTGTAACTGAGTCTTTAATATGAATGAATATATTTGGTAAGGTTTGAGTTGATTTGATTTAACACGTGTCACACACGCAATATATATATGTTACAATCTTTTTATATATTCGTATATGTTTTAATAAGTAATTATCAATAAGTATTAAGTTTTACCAAATAATTATTTACATTTTGATTTCATTAGAAAGATTTCATAGGTGTATTTATATATTTTTAGGATTAAATATAAAAATAATGTGGTCTAATTATATAATTTATAATTATCCAATAATATTTATAAATAAGAATATTCACACTTATAGTATTTTGATTAATAATAAGGTATTAATTTATACCTTTGGTTCAAATATATTTTATAAGAAATAACCCACAATTTCATAAATAATTCGTGGATTTATAAAATATATTAATTTGTATTTAAAGATAATAAAGTGTCCATTTTTATAAAAATAATTATTTATAATATTTATAAATAATATTTATATGATTTTTGTGATTATTTCATAATTAACTTGATTTAGAATTTATTTTATAAAAATAAGTATTTTTAATATTTTTAAATAATATTTTATAAAAATCTATTATTGTTTTTAAATAAAATAAATTTACAGAAAATTATTTTGTATTATAAAATAAGGAGAATATTTAGAATTTATTTTTATAATTTTTAGAAAATTTTCCATATTTTTAAAGTATTTGTAAAGCTTTAAAAAAATAAAACAATAAAAAGGGGTTGCCCCGGTCGAACCCGGGACCCCAAGCACCGCACACATAGCCCAAACCAGCGAGCCAAGGCTCTGAATCGCGATAAGACACGGATTAAATTATATTTAAACACTGTTTTCAGAATTTCCCTAATTCCGAAGAACCCTAATTCGATTTGATCCAAATTGGAGATCAAATCGATGTTAATAATGAAATTAAGGTTAGGGCTTTTAATTCTTAGGTAAAAACGAGTGTAATGATGCATTTAATTACCTGAATTGAATCGATTTGATGATATAATCAGTCAAGAACAGGTCGTGGTTAAACTTGAATTCGAATGTGGATTAAACACTGATGAAAATCAAATTAACCTTCCAGATAGCTTCGAATGATTGTAATGGTTGAAAGCCCTATGTTAATTGTAGTGAATATCACTCGGAGTATGGATTTTGTTAGAGTTGCAGGTCGCGGCCAAAGGTGTTAATCGAAATGGAATTTCGTGTGTGTTTTTGATGAATTGAAGACTGAGTTAGTTTAGGAACAGATTTATAATCGTATATGTGCGTATAAATTAGTCTATTATTGAAGTTTAGTGCTCGAATGGTTGAGTGGGTCGGCCGAAAGTTTGGTCGAAGTGGTTCAGTGGGTAGGTCATTCGATTATTCAAATTAAGGTTGTCCACGAGTTCGAATCCTCCACGCGATGCTGTCGGGAGCAATTGATTGAGTTGAAATTGGCTAAATGTAGTCGTTTGGCTTCGCCGGAGTGTTGGCCGGAGATCGGCCGGAGGAAGGTGATCGACGGGGGGGGGGGGGGGTTTGGGATTTGTTTAAGGAAATTACAGAAGTGGTCCCTGGGGTTTAGAAGACTTATTATTTTATGTTAGTAACTTTTAAAATAAGTTTTAAAAATTACATAAACACCCCCTGCACTTATAAATCTAATAAATATATATATATATATATATATATATATTTATTTATTTTAAATCTTTGTTTTTTTTATTTTTATTATTAGTATTATTAGTATTATTATTATTAGGATTATTATTATTATTATTATTATTATTATTATTATTATTATTATTATTATTATTTTTATTATTATTATGGTTGAAATTTACATAAATGTATAAAATTAACTTTTATTTAACGAAGATTACGGGATGTTACATGCATTGCATTATTCTATGAAGTTTGTGGTTCATTACATCAATCCAATGTGAGTTTCGTGGCCCCTTTTTATGTTTATACAAGTTTTCAATGTTTTCCAAACTTGGGGGAAGAGTATGCTTACCCGTTTTCGATGCTGTACAATCTTACATACAATTTTCATACTTGGAATCGACGTGATACTATTCTCATATTCTAATACATACATGGTGTTATTCTATTCTTACAACCATTAATTCCGGGTTAGGAACCAACGGATAGGTATTGGTAGTACTACTGGGTTGACACCCCCACCCTTCGACGATTGGTTAACTTGCGAGTTACCAACACAGCTGCCAGCAATCCGACCAAGGGTGAATATATTCCGTCGAACTTATATGCATAACGTCATTAGGGTTTGGTTGTATTAAACACATGTTATGTGGTTTGTGCTTACAGTATGATTCCATATCAAATTCTATATAGCATCAATTACATTTTTTCAATTTAAACCTGCGGAACTCACCAACATTATGTGTTGACAGTTTTGAGCATATCTTTTCAGGTGAACATAATCAAAGAGGATAGCTAGAGTTGATGCCTTAGCCAAGACCCTCAGGATTTCAATAAGTTTTGCATTAGTCATGTATATCATTTGTTTCATTTGTGAACTGTGTGTAATTTAGATTTGGAATTAATAAGACTATGATAGTCGTGGAACTGACTAACCACGACACAAGTCACCATTGTGTCGGGCGACGTCATGACACGAGGATTTTGCATATAACATGTCTCTGTAATTATACCAAGTGTTATGACGATCCCGTCCGTCGCATCCTCGTGTTTCCGCTATAAGCGAGGGTGTGACAGTAAGACAGAATGCACAATTAAACCTTGACAAAGTTTTACAAGTCTCAAATGTTTATAAGTATATACGATTAGTTAAGTGTACTTGGATCAACCAAGCAGGCTTGTCAGGCCCATAGATTTATGACGTCGCCAGGCTAGCAATAGTTAATGATTGTACATATATTCAACATTAAATGATAGCTACAAGGTTCAACTAACCACAACACACAAGTAAATTGCTATAATTTACAAGAATCAAACGTTTACTAGTGCAATGGTTATAATGTAACATGTTTCACCCTAAAGTGTGAAAATAGGAAAAAGGGGTATAGAAATACTCACACACACACACACACACACACACACACACACATATATATATATATATATATATATATATATATATATATATATTTATGTAAGGTGATATTAAGAGTAAACGTTGATCCAACGATTTCCTTTACGAGGTACCTAAATGGATATATTACAAGATTTTAAGCTTAATAAGGTTAACAAATATGGTCTAGGGTTACAATAAGAATTTGGGGTTCTGGTAATTAACTAAAATGGTATCACCTATCTTTTAATTCAATAAAAAAGTTTATACATTAAAACAATTTAATATAAAGAACATAAATTAAATCATTTATAATAAAGGGTAATGTTTAAGTGTATATAAATTTTTATAATTATTTGAAATAATCATAATTTAATCAATAGTTGAAGGCAACGTATGGATTTATTAATTTAAACCATTATTTAAAGTACCTAAAATAACATTTGTAAATAATTTGTGACTTTAAAATATTTATAATCCCCACAATTATCATGATTAATCCATAATTAAAGATAGTATAGTGTCCAATAATAAATTTATAATTTAAATTATTATTTAGAGTCCATTTTTATAAAAATAACTATTTATAACATTTGTAAATAATATTTTATAAAAATTATTAAGGTGTTTAAATAAATAAATTTATAGAAATTAATTAGGTAACTTTTAAAATAAGGAGGGTTTATAAAACTTATTTTATAATTTTCAGATTTTTATATATTTTTATAGGCTAAAAAGCCTTTAAAAAAATATGTGAGGTTGCCCGGGTTTGAACCCGGGACCTCTCGGTGGTGGGGAATGTGGTTTACCATCAAGCTAAGGGCCGTGGCCGTGTCTTGTGTTGGTTCTCAAATTTAAAAAAAATGAAGTTGCAAACCATCCCCAATTTGTATAAACCCTAGATTTCGTTGGACTCAAATTGAACACCAAATTGATAATGTTAATGAAATCAAACTTATGGCTTTGATTGCCCATATGAAACCGAGTGTGCATGTAGATTTAGTTACCATATCGATGATCGAAACGACAAGAACAGATGTAGAAGGAACTGCGGCTCCGATTGATATGCAAACGATGATGGAAACCGAATTAGATTCATGTGAAGCTTGAGTAGATAGCCAAGAATTGAAGCCCTCAATCAATTTCAGTTGATATTGAGCGGATGATGATGAACACCACAGTAGCAGGTCGCGATGAACGAGGAACTCGTTTGAGTTGTTTGATGTGTTTCAAGTAAAATTACGAGTTGTATTCGATTAAGTGTAGTTAAATGATTGTTTGGGTTCGTTTTATTGGATTATTATTAGCATTAGATGCTTGAACGGTTTGAGGTTCAAAAGCCGACGGTTACCAAGCCAAAACGACAACCATTATCATCGTTAACTTCGAATTAAAGCACTTAAATGGTTCGAAACGTGTTCCAGGAGCGACTAGAAACGGTTTTGGATGGAAAATCAATAGGACTAGGTGGTTTTGGCTGGAGGGTTTGGCCGGAAATACGGGGGTGAAGGGGGGTTGGTTTGGGTTTTTTTTTCATAATTACACAAATGGTCCCTGTAGTTATCCTTTTTGTTATTTTATGTGATAACTTTAATTTAAAGTTTTAAATTTAACATGAAAGCCCCCTTACTTAATTTACATTAAGTTTTAATGTTTTTCTTTTAATAATTTAACAATCACTTAACTTTTATAAATTGTTAAATTTTTATTATTATTATCATTATATATATATATATATATATTATTTTATTTAGACTATTATTATTATTATTATTATTACTATTATTATTATTATTATTTTATTATCATGACTAAATGTTAAATTTTAAACCAAAATTGTAAATACTATTATTGTTGTTATTATTTGTTAATTTAATTTATTAACCTCGAAATTAACTAAGCATAACCAAGCCCTCAAAGTTTCATAAATGGCTTAAATGGCTCTTAGAAATGCGTAACAAAGTTAACTTTTATTTAACGAAAGTACGAAAGGTTACAAAACGTTTCGAGGAAGGTATCGTATGTCGAAACGTTTAGTCTTAAAAATAGTCGGTGATGTTGAATGAAATGAAGAATGGTTCCAGGACGGGCTTGACGGGAGGTACAAAAGAGTTTCACCTCGCTACAAAAATGCACATCGCTGTCAGAGAACTCGCAACAGGTAACACCCCTGATGTAAGGCCCCGATCCCGGGCACCTCACAGTTGGTCATTCATTGCATCATAGTTACCTATTAATATTCATTTTATAATATACACAGCGGAATTTCATGTAATAAAACCTTTTATTTACTATTAACTACTGTTGTTAAGCAATACAATGTAGTTCATGAGTTACAAAAAGGTTGTTCAATTGCATTACAAAACAACAATAGAATCAAAATACGGATGGATGTCAGCCTTGTCTTGCCAAGTAGCTTCGTCCTCGTGCCATCCTCTGCAATATTTACCTGCCAACTGAAAATGTATAAAAGTCAGCGTTGCTGAGTGAGTTCTAGTTTTATAATTAAAATACTTTCTATATGTTGTATATGAAAATACTCTTTTCTGTAAAATACAACTCTGTACTATATATGCGAGCACGCATTAACTGTGTGAGCAAACATTGATCGTTCTCTGTACTGTATGCCTTGTCTGTAAACTTTTTAACTTTATGTTCCACTGTCTATGTGGACCAGTGCGCAATGCCCCAACTATGTGCGCGATGGAAAACGGGTGATGGGCCATCTATATCCCCTGGTCGTTATCCCTACTGCATCCTCCTCTTCCTCGTCGGAAACTACTATCTTAGGATCCGGTCGTTCCTCTCCTCCCTTGCTTTCCTTCCTAGTCGACCCTCTCCTGTCCTCCTTCTCCTTTCTCTCCTCGTTCCTCACAGCTCGAATAACATCGGTCACTACAGATGGCATAACTGCCTTTAGGACCTGGTGTACCTCATCAGCAATCGCCTCCCTAGCTGAGGCATTCAGGCTGGTATTCTCATTTCCTTCAGTCCGGTCAGAAACCTCAGGGTTCTCATGGGTCGTCTCAGCAGCTTTAGCACTGCTCCTGGTCGTACGTGGTCGACTGCTACCTCTGGAAGCCTTGGAAGATTTCTTCCCAGCCATTTCCTAAGCGCTATAAGATTCAAACACTAACACAGTCATTCAAGGTAATGGCTCAGTTTATGTCAAGTATAGTAAGTCCCTAATTACAGTGGCCAGTTGTGATTAGCCACTTACTTTACTTTTCACACCCCAAGCATTTCCTATCCTGACTTCATCAGTATCTAAATCTACTATAATCACATAAGTCAAATAGCACACGCACATAATACCGGTTAACTTTTAAGAAAAGAAATACCTGATGGCACGGATGTACTCGGGCTGACATCCCTCTTTCTGTCCCATTTTCAGTTTAAGTTTAGGTTTATTTTGAAAATATTTACCCATTTCACTTAAACTATGGCTCTGATACCAACTTGTAAGGCCCCGATCCCGGGCACCTCACAGTTGGTCATTCATTGCATCATAGTTACCTATTAATATTCATTTTATAATATACACAGCGGAATTTCATGTAATAAAACCTTTCATTTACTATTAACTATTGTTGTTAAGCAATACAATGTTGTTCATGAGTTACAAAAAGGTTGTTTAATTGCATTACAAAACAATAATAGAATCAAAATACGGATGGATGTCAGCCTTGTCTTGCCAAGTAGCTTCGTCCTCGTGCCATCCTCAGCAATATTTACCTGCCAACTGAAAATGTATAAAAGTCAGCGTTGCTGAGTGAGTTCTAGTTTTATAATTAAAATACTTTCTATATGTTGTATATGAAAATACTCTTTTCTGTAAAATACAACTCTGTACTGTATATTCGAGCACGCATTAACTGTGTGAACAAACATTGATCGTTCTCTGTACTGTATGCCTTGTCTGTAAACTTTTTAACTTTATGTTCCACTGTCTATGTGGACCAGTGCGCAATGTCCCAACTATGTGCGCGATGGAAAACGGGTGATGGGCCATCTATATCCCTCGAAAGGGTCAACTGTATCCCTCGAAAGGGCCAACTATGTTCCCCGAAGGGTCAACTGTATCCCTTGAAAGGGCCAACTATGTTCCCCGAAGGGTCAACTGTATCCCTTGAAAGGGCTATGTGTACTGTGTATAAGGCCGACCCAATCACCCAGGGCACGCTACAAGGGTCCTGCCAATCTCAATTGATTGACCCTGTGTGCATAAAAGGGTAGCTAACCCGCAACACAGTTGAGCTAACGATAACACGGTCGTGTCCCTCCTATGTTTTTGCAAGACTTATTAACATTTTATTCATGTTCCACTTCTTCTCTTTGTTGCTCTTTTACTTTATTATTACATTTTACTTTACGTTACGAAAATAACATACCACGTAAAGTCACATACTATAAGTTATAATAATAATAGCAATAGCTATAATATGGAACGATCATAGTAGTCATATCATGCATGAAACATTATCATTAATAGGCCCTTGGTCAACCTCGGTCAAACCCTAAAGCACAGACTCCCAGAAAATTTTCTAAAAATTTCTAAGTGTCTGGGCGTAAGAGCCCTGTTTGGGCGCATGAGCCCTATTCAGGCTTCACCACTATGTAGGCTCACCAGCCTACACTTAGAATCATTTTCACCTTAGGCGTATGAGCCATTCAGGCATATGAGCACTGTTTAGGCTCATTACCCTGTACTTAGTTTTCTAAGTCTAAAATTTCAAGCGTATTAGGGTTGTTTGGGCATATGAGTTATGCTTAGAAATTCTAAGGCAATATTTTAGGCGTAAGAGTCCTGTTTGGGCACATCACCTTACACTTAACTTTTTCTAAGCTATTTTTGAGCACATGAGCACTGTTGAGGCTCATGAGTCTCAGGTGTATTAGGCACTATTTGGGCATATGAGAACTATTTGGACTCATGACCTTACTTAGAACATTTCTAAGGCAATTCTGGGCGTAAGAGATTACTGTGTAGGCTCATCAACCTTCTGTCCAGCCTATTACTAGGATATTTCCAAACCCAAACATCAAGCCTAATTGTTCTAAGCTTACTAAGGTCCTTCTAAGCATGAACTACACATAAACATCTAATAAACATCATCAACCATGCCAAAATACATACGGGTATCAATAGAATAACATAGTAAAATCATTTAATACATTTCCAGCCCCAAAAGAGTTTAAAACAAGTAGAAACCGGGGTCTAGAACTCACCTTAGCAGTCTCTCGGGTATGACTTCTTCAAAACCCGTTTGCTACAAGTTCAACACCTATAAAACCCAATAAACACACCCGAACACAAAAACACGCACATAAGAACATGCATTCTCGGTTTCTTTGCCAAAACACAACTTAAAAACACTAATTCTTACCTTGAATTCGATTTCTTCTTCTTTCTCTCTCTAAAACTCGAAGTCTCTGCTGTTTCTCTCTCTAAACCGAATGAGAGTGTTTTGACAAGCCAAAATGGGCGGCCATACCCCTTTATTCACCAACTTTTATTCTCTTTGTCCTTTTGGCACTTTTTACTGACTTTCATTTCTTCCTCTTTCTTTTTCTTTTATTCTTTTGTTTATTTAAAAAGAAAATACGGGTGTTACACCTGATGAGTATGGTGAGTATTTATGTATGTCTACTCGTACTTAGCGTGAGTGTCTATAATTTTTTTGCAACGCGATTATCAAGTTATATGGTAGGGAGTTCCTTTGTAGACCTACAAGCCACGATGTTGAACTTTAGTACCAGTCACACGAGGATAAGCATCACCTTTCCGATATGCTTGGGAGTATAGATTGTACACATTTTGTTTGGAGGATGTGTCCGACCGAGTTGCGTGGCCAATATATGAGAGGTGATCACCAATATACGATTGTCATTCTCGAAGCGATGGCTTCATATGATATGTGGTTTTAGCATGGTTTTTGCGGACCGTCCGGATCAAACAACTACATCAACGTTCTCAATCAATCCCCAATATTTGTACCTGAGAGAAATGGTACCGCACCCAAGTGTCCATTTTATGTAAATGGACATCTATACAAACGGGGATACTCTCTTATCGACAGGATCTATCCTACTTGGTCGACATTTATGAAATCGTTTCCATATCCGGCCAATCCGAATTAAAAGATATTCAAGAAAGTGCAAGAGTCGGCTAGGAAAGATGTTGAAAGAGCCTTCGGTGCGCTATGACGGTTGACAAGATTTGGAGCGTCGTTTACATGTGCATGATATTGCCAATATGATTCTGAAGGATGAAGGAGGAGCGATATCACCGGTATACATAATGGACCCTCAGATCCAACCGGTTTTTTATGGCAACGCTCTTTCGGAAATACATGATCAAGATACACATTTCCGAATTTGATATGATCTTGTCGAACATCTTTCAAGTTTAGGTCTAGAGTACCTCTACTCGGACGAGTAATAGGTTAATTTTAATATTTTTAATGTTTTAGTTTTAATTATGTACTGTTTTATTTTTAATTATGTAATCTTTTATTTTTAAATATGTAATGCTTTATTTTTAATTATTGTAATTATTATTCTTTTCATAAAAGTGAATTGTATTTTAAATTATTTTAATATTAAAAGAAAAGTTTCAGGGTAGTTCAGTGTAGCATTTCCAACTTTTTGGATATTTCAGGGTAGTTCAGGATACTTGTGATGTGACCGTGTATGATTGATGGATTCCAGGGTACTTTAGAGGAGTGCCCCCTCCTCCCTAAGCAAACTACAGCCGCCAACTGATTAACCACCTAACTAAATAAGTTAAACACGACTCTAAGTAACACATTACCTAACCGTTATACTCTATAACATTCAGAAACATGGGCGGAGGATCATTGGGGCCGGGGGTCACTGCGCCCGCTTTTTTCGTTAGTAGTGTTAATTTTAGTCCGGTAGTGTAATTTTTTGCCCGATAGTGTAAATTGTTATAAAAATATCGAGTTCGCCCCCATCCCCATACGAAAATGTTCAAGCTCCGCCACTGGTCTGAAACACAGAAGAAGTATCTGCCACCATTGTTGACATTCCGAAGAGGGATGACAACAACTGTTGATCATGTTGGTGAAGACCTTCTTCAAAACGTAGTTGCCAGACTTCCAGCCTTGTCTTTTGCTTGTCGCTCCTGGAACCATGTTAGCAATTGCGTCCTGTGTCTCCCCAAGCTCTCTTCCGCCTGCTTACTAAATACTTATTTCAAGTCGGTGTTTTACATCAAGTTTAAATAATGTTAGAATCATATTATTTGACCGTTTTTCATCTTTATGCCTGTCATTAGGTTGTTGTACCAGAGGTGGTGACTAAAGTACTATCAGAGCCAATTTGTCCTTATTTCGTCATTGCTTCTGTTATTCCTGTGTTTAGAATGAAAGAGGCTCAACAACTTGTATGTCGTCTGTACTTCAAAATTGACATGGGATGTGTTTTCTGATGATTTCAAAGAGGCATACTCAGTTTTTTACTTACTGCGTGTTTTTCTTTAACGCCTTACCATTAAGAACATAATGAGCCAAATAACCTACAGGTTAAGTTGAACGTTGCCGTGGATGATACAATGGGGATGCACATAATGCAATCATGTTAATGGTTGGATTTCTACCAGGCCTGAAAGTAAACTTGATCTCACTCCTAGAGCAACATGACGTAATAAATCTCGTCTTTGTTGAACACATAACTAAACTTATCATGCTACCATAACACATCACTAAACATATCATGCACAACATGAATTTATAAATACTTTTTAGCAGGTATTGGAGAAACTCAAATTCATGTTGCAACATCAAGTGAACTGTTATCCGTAGGCCCTGCATGCAAGGTCGCGTCTATAGAAGAGAGGCGCTTTCGTTCTTCGAATTTGCTCGCCATAAGAAAAGAAAGGTCGCATGAGAATCTTGACGATGAAACTCTTTGGAATCAAGTTTATGAGGAAGTATGCTACTTTTTACCTGCTTATTGTCTGTTGAAGCAAATAGTTTGGAATATCAACCATAATCTGCTTATTCGAAACAACTTATTTCACTCATAATCGATCACGTAAAGCAGATAAAGATTTTTAGTACACAATCCCAAACACCCCATACTTTTTATTTTGATGAGTATCATGAGTCAAGACCTTTAACTCAAGGGGTTGTTTAAAACTAGAACTGACACCCCTCTGCCTGAACATTACTATGTTGACGTCTTTAAAATTTTTCAATAAGTAGGCGTCTGGGATTGCTTTGTAACATAATAGTATGCAATTTAAGTACACAAGAATCAATTTTGGCTTGTTTACTCTTTAATTGATCATCATTAGAAACTGATTACTTTGCTCTAGATCATGTTTATAAATAATCAGATTACGTCCGGCGCTTAAAATTTGATTATCTGCAATCCAATCAGAAACTTCCACACTACTAGAAAAACTGCAATAGATGACGCGCATTGCGCGTCATCTTTGGGGTCAGATGACGCGCAAATGCGTGTCAAGGAAGGGGTAGTCATAAATGATAGATGACGCGCATCCGCGCGTCATCTTTTTATGACGCGCAAAAGATGACGCGCATTTTATGACGTGCAAACGATGACGGGCAATGCGCGTCAAGGAAGGGGTAGTCATAAATGAATAGATGACGCACATGCACGTGTCATCTATGAAATTTTTATGACGTGCAATAGATGACGCGCAATGCACGTCATAAAATTAGCTGCATTTTTTAATATTTTTTTTATTTTTAATAAATTTACCTGTTGTTTTCTAAAACAAATTGTCGAATAACATTAAAAGCGAAATCCATTAAATACCAACAAAATATACAAAAGTTGTTACATAATATCAACTACAACGCAAATCCAAATTCATTGCAATACAAATACAAGTTCAAATATTTAATCATATGGCCTACATATAAATGAAATTCTAAGGTACTTCAAGAGTTTCTTCCTTTTCTGTACCATTGCTTGTAGACCCTTTCAACCTCGAGTGTCAATGCACTAGTGATCTTGGAGTGTCAATGCAATAGTGTCTTGGTCACCAAAAAGTTGGCTGTTTGTATCTGTTGCAAAGCATAAGCAGTTACTGATGTATGATGTTCCACATGAACCAAGTTTACTATGACAATGAGCAAATATGAATCCACAATACAACCTTCTGATCAAATGTGTAAAATTATGAATATTGCAAGCAGACAGCATATCTGTAATGCAGCTGATGACATAATTTTTAAGCTTATAGGTTAAGTCCCAGAAAAAAGAATGCATGGATTCATCAACAAAATTACTTTGTACTTTGTAGCATTGATTCCTAAATGAACCAAGTTCAGTACATTAGCCTTTGGTTAGTATAAATCACTCCTTTGCAAAGGAAGTGCAAAATAAGCAACATGAACATCAACAACTATATAATAAACAGCATTATAACTAAAGTGGAGTGGCATTTTGTAAGCATTGTTAACTGTCCTTTAAAGCTAAAACATGATTAACAAAGAAGACTATTGTGAAAAACAAGATGACTATGTAAACAGATGATAATCCTAAGAAACCAACATTCCCCACTAGTAAATAGAGCTAGATATTCATTATTGCAACATATAGGGGAATTCAGTGGAGGCTATTTGAGCCATTCCTCAATTAAAGCTTAATGTCAATAGCCTAGTTTTTAAATCTTACCTATTCAATAAATAAACTCAGCAGAAGGTAGGCAGCACTTTAGGGGATTGAAATGGTATTGTTCTTTTATGATAAACCACATAGAAGCTCTCCTAAAAAATCATGAATCTATCATAACCATCAATAAAATGCTAAGATGACAGTTTAACACAGATGATGATAACAGAAATACATAATTTAATTACCACGTGCTTCTTTGTTAATGTTGGTGCTTGTTCCTTTATCCAACTCAACTGAAAGATAACTTGAGACAGGAGGCTCGTTCCCAGCAACATCTACATCCTCATCCGCGAGATCGTTTCCTGTAATATGTTGAACCACATAACAAATTAACAACAGAAACATGGAAACCTACTACTACCTCCCAGGAATCAAATATACATTAACGAGAGGGAGCATGAAAGAACCACCATACCTTTGTACAGTTGCATAGTTGAGTTGCTAAGTCCTGATTCATTCAGAAGCTGCAATCATAGAAATATGATCATTTGGATATCATGATTCATGGCATTGACTATAATCTTCCATTGTCGACTAAGGATTGAAAAACATAAATACCTCAATGACACAAGGTTCTGCTCTTGCATGATTTTGTATCTCTTGAAGATGGTCATCCAACAGCTTACGTAATTCAAAAAGTGTCTCACTGTTAAGATTGTTAATATCAATCTCAATCTCATCCTCCCCGCCATCATTTTTGTTTGTACCATGTAGCCTCAAAAAGTCGATGATACTATCCGGTAGATCTCCTAGATGAATTTCCAAATCCCTGCTTAGTTATGCATGACATCAAGACTGAATGTCAACCAGAGTTCTTTCAATGTTATAAGGTTGAGCAGAACACATTGGTATCAACGGATCACGCCTGAAAACCTTTAATAATACCGAAATGTTAAATATTGTTTTGGTATTAAAATGGTGACATAAACATATACAGAGATTCATACTATTCCTTTGTCATCACACATCTGAACAAGTTGATGACAAAATCGTTTGACTGCATCTTCCCTCAGCCTTGAAAAGTTGACAATAGTCCAATAATTAACAGTACCTCCATTGATCATTTTCTACAAAAGAACAAGAAAAAAGTCAGTAATTATTAGTATATCAAATTTCTAATTATTGTAAAGAAAATAAGTAGGACTTCACCAGGTCA
This sequence comes from Flaveria linearis, assembly GCA_024085815.1. Lineage (NCBI taxonomy): Eukaryota > Viridiplantae > Streptophyta > Magnoliopsida > Asterales > Asteraceae > Flaveria > Flaveria linearis. The sequence goes on from CM044005.1 coordinate 26,445,246, forward strand.
ATCATATTCCACTGACCAACTTGTGGATTAATCTCTGAAGAACCATGATACTTGAGCTGAGAAACAGAAGCAAATTATAGATAATAATGATAAAAGAAAAAAAAGGCCAATTTACATTAAGGAAGAGATGAAAGTAAAAAATTACAGGTGGTGGTGGAAGAACTCGTGCATCGATAGAAGTGAATTGTTCTCTCACTCGCATGCCAAATTCCTTGTTCACAAGATCATCCCCGTTATATTTGTTACTCTGCATAGTCTAGATAACACAACAAACAAGAAAAAGTATCAAGTATATTTTGGAATAGAAAATAAATTACAAAATTTTAGTTCATGATTAAAGCAAATACTAACTCTCATAATACTCTCTTCCCTGTCGCTTGGACGTTGGCATGTAGCCCTAAGCAAGTTAGTCACTTGTTTTTCATTTAGCTTTAAGGCATACCTTTGACCTTCAACCAACCATCAAAGCTACAATCACAGAAATGAAAGTTAGCAGAAGCTTTCATAACTCAAATTTCTTATAAAGAAAATGAGTAACACAATAAGCTAGCTTGACTTCTTCCATCGATAAAAATATTCTATAAAGCTAAAGAATGATAAAATAAGTACCTCTATTGGCAGATATGTAGGCTTTGCTTCTGTGCCTGCTTGAATTGCAGGAAGCAATGGAAAACGAAGTTGGATGTTGTATTTTTCACGGTGGTAATGAACAACAAAAACAGTAGCTCCGGTGGCATCAAGGAAACTAAAAGATTTAAATACAAAAAATTCTTAGCTAGGGATAAGAAACAATGATCACAAAGTATAAGTAAACTATTAAAAAAATTGACCAAAACTCTAATAGTCTAATGGTAATCCTAAGTGACCTACAAATAAGATCAAGCTCGGTAGCACTTATGATTGTCTTATTTGTAAAATGTTTTCAGATACATAACTTCACAAATGGATACCGACCATAGCGATTGAAAGAGGCGACAAAGATGATTGTGAGAATTAGGGTACATTGTAAACTTCGACTGCACCTGCGATGGCTTGCTGTGGCGGTTGGCAGAGGGGACTGTGCGGCTGTGTGTGGCCGGAGAGGACTGCGTGGCGGTGGGTGGCCGGAAGGGACGACGCGGCGGCGGAGGTCGACTGGGGCGGTGGGGGATTGGGGGATTGGGGGATTTGGGGATTTGGGGATGAAATAAGAGAAAAGGGGGGAGGGGTCGATATAGGCAGGTTACCAAATTTTAAAAAATGACAAACGAAGATGACACGCAAAAATGCGTGTCATCCTTTCTAAGAATTTTTTAAAATATGACATATATTTTATGATACGCGTAAATGCGCGTCATCTTTTTTCGCGCGTCATCTTTTGCGCGTCATCTATTAACAGTTTTCTAGTAGTGCCATCAAGTATATTATTGAAGTATTAATCTATGTCTTTGAATAAAATGACATAGAAGGTTTTATGCATTTATACAGTTTTACCCAACTGACCCATTTTCATTATCTAGCTTTTTTGTTTTTATTCGCCTGACCTATTGAAATTTAAAAAGAAATTAAACACGCACAAATCATTAATAACAATATGGGTCAAAAAAGAAAAAAAAAGAAGGAAAAAGTAGACTTCTTTTAGTAAGGTTTTCCCTCGTCTCATCCTCTTCATACCCTAATGTACGAGTAGGATATTGTTGCGTACATGTGCTTATTTGTTATCGGTCGAGCAAAGGTAAGCTCTAAATGTAATCAATTTCATGTAGGGGTAACCAAGAGAGTCTTGTGGTGAATGATATTGACATCAAAGTAGGTGATACCTTTCGTATTTACCTCCCAGATTCCACGACCGTGTTATCTTCAGTCGATAATGTCTCTAACTTTCTTAGATCTATCAAGCAAGGGAGCACAATTGGCGGTGATAAGCCGGAGGTGTTTGGTGGTCTTATTTCCACTTATTTTGCTCGGGGTGAGTCATTCTTCGGCCAACCAAATGTTGACAGCTCTCCATATTTGGACAACTTCCCTGGCCTAACTTTTGGCGGGACATTTTTGTTAATAGTAGTTTTAAGCATTATTTATCATTGTTTTATTATACGTTTTTATTTCATATCATGCATTTATTAGACGTATTCTTATTTATTTTGTGTAATCGTTGTTTCGGTAGAATAGAGTCTACTTTGGTTCGTTTTAATTATTTGTAGGTATGAAACACTCATGAGTGGTGAACGCGGAATTGGAAGAGATTTGAAAAAATATTAAAGACAAGGGGTGGGTTTTGAAAGTTTAAAAGATCATTAATTTTATTACAAAAACTAGATTTTGATTTGAAATTAAAGGATGTATATTATTTCTATATATATGATGAAAGAGAAGAAAAAGAAAGATCCAACTAACTTCCATATTTTATGAATTTGATAATTATATTCTTGACATATAAATTAAATCAAAAGAAAGAAAAGAGGAGATCCATCTTTCTTGGGGAGTCGACGGTCAGGAAGACAAAGAAAATGAAGGGCAAAAGCAATTTGGATGAACATTGGTTGGAAGCATTTTCATTCAATCAAGAATCTTATATTGTTTTTTATAGTTTCGTAAGTTTTTTCTTATTTAGATTGTTTTAGTCGTCATGTCCGGCTAGAACAATTTTAGGTTTTGATATTTGGGTTTATTAACGTTTATGTGATTGTTTATTTGAATAGTTTGTTTGTATGATTCTTGATCTTAAACCCGGATATACTTCGGTATATATTAGATTATTAATAAAACTGATCAACTTATTAATTTTTCTAATAAAGTTCTTTAATTTTAAAACCCTTATCAAGTTTTAATTTTTGATACAAGGAACAAACAATGTTTTGTGTTTGTCTATGAACCCAAATCATTATAGAGTCATTCAATCTAGTTAAGCATTCCGAACAGTGTGAGTATTTAAACATAATCAATATTTCTATCATTGCAACCCGCACGCTAAGATCTGAACGGCGTGAGCTTAGAGTAGAGGTTTGGCTTTAATCAACGAACTGCGTTTGGTTAGACATTAGATGAAGGGGACGTTCGAACGGCGTGATGTCTAGTATCGATACAAATCATTTACGTAAATGATCATTGCACCATAATCGTTAATGATCGTAAACCGGATCAAGTCAAAAAATAATCCTTGTGTTAAAACTATTTTATAAAATTTGATTTTTCTTCACATTTTATTTGTTTAATAAATTTTTGTCATAAAATAAAACAACTTTATTTTTTTCTTGACAGAATCTTAACACGGTCGCGCAGGAATTTCTTTGCAATTTTTAGATGGCCGTGTCAGCGTGCTGTAATTTTTTTACTTTTATATTTTTTTCTAATTTTATTATTTTTATTAAAATCCCCCCATTTTATTTTGTTTTCGTAATAAGTTTACTTGAACTTGAATCGTTTTGGTATAAACTCGATTAACCCGTATCCCTGAGAACACGAACCTTACTTTCACTCATACTATTCTTAATGTGTGTGACGGTAGATTCACATTATAATATTTTATTTGCTAGATTCGACACCCAACAATTTTGTAATGCGTTTGGGCGTGATGATTTGACCCCGGATTTTGATGAATCTCAAGAACAAAAGTTGGGGCGTTGTTGCGTTCACTATTATGGCGCCGTCTAATTAATTGATCATGTCTTATACTCCATAAGAATGAACTGTGTTGTTTTGTGTTGAAACATATATATTCTGAATCTTTTTGAAAACTTTATTACCTATGTGATTTTAATATTAACATGTGTGGTTTTTGCCTTGTGAATCTACATTGAGTGTTGCATTGGACATACGAAATGGTTTTTGCTTGTGAATCTACATTGAGTTTTACACTTTTATTTATACCTGTGGCTGTTACTTGTTGCTTTAATATGAATTAAAACCTACAGGGGTAGAGAAGTGATAAACACTTATTTCCTATATTAGAAGTTTTAGATTTGAATCATGCTTCCACTAGACCTCTTGATAGTCAAATGTGTAAGTGTTTAACGCAAACTGTAATTTACCTAATCCCGTTGTGAGGTAGTTTTTATCAAGCAGTATGCCGATCATGATTACATATACATTATTTAACACCCTATTTCTTTGAATAAAATGAAGTAGCAAGTTTTATGCATTAAGAATATATATTTAGTTTTTTTACCCATTTGGCCGTTTCCATAACGATTTCATCTACTAGATCAACCTGACTTGTTAGAAATAAATTATAAACCCGCACAAATCTCTTACAGGCTTGACCAAGAGTGCCTTCTTGTTAACGGTGGAGGCATGAAACAGATGATACCTTTCGTATTTACCACACACATTCTACCACCACTTTATATTCTCTCGCCAATGTGTCTAGCCATTTGAGATCTTTTAAGCCAGGGATCACCGGTGGTAATAAGTTGGAGGCATTTGGCGGTCTTATTTTCACTTCTTGTTGATGCCTCGTTGTTTTTGGACAACTTCCCTAGCGTGACACCTGGCGGGATCTTTTGTAGATGGGTGATTAGGCGTGGCGAGTTAACCCAGTATGTTACAGAATATGAAGAACAAAAGTCGACGCGCTGTTGTGTGCATGAATGGGGTGCTGTCTATTTAATCATGTCTTATACTTCATAGAAAGGAATTTTATGGTGTTTTTGTGTTGGGATTTCGTGTCTTTTCTATTTACTTCAGTTCAAAAGTTGTATGCGGGATTGATTGCTCGTGTTTGTGCGTTTCAATCATAGGCTCTTATGTTTTATGCATTATTGTATGTGTGTGCATTACTGTAAGGGTGTCATTCGGGTTGTATAATAGGGTTTTGGGATTCTCGAGTAGGATTCCTTGGGTTTTTATCATTGAGAATTGAACTAAAAAGAACCATAAAAATATGTGTAATTGGTGTATGTTTGGGTTATTTGATTTGGTTTAATTAATCAGGTTCAGGTTAATTTGGTTTAAGTATAGTAAGCTCATGTAAAAAAATAACAAGCTTGTATATATATAACGGCATAAATTATGCGTGTTACATAAACTTTTGAGAACAAACATTTACAAGTCGTAACTTGTGTTTGATTAAATCATTTTTTCAAGACATAACAGACACTTAAACGCGTGTGAAATTATGATTCAAATTACACAAGTTTGACAATCACAACTTTATAACCAATGTTTGTAAAATGAAAAATGAGGGGGGGGGGGGGGGGGGGGTCGTTTGGATTATGTAGTGGGTTTTTAGTTTGTCAGGTCGGGTTCCTTGGGATTTTGGTTGCTTAAACATTAAACCAAATACCAAACGATATACATATGTAAAATTAGTTTTTGGGTTATTTGGTTCGGGTTAAATCAGGGTTATCCTTAATTAGATTTGGGTTGATTTGGTTTTGGTTTGGTTAAAAAAACGCACCCCTACCTTGGAATTAAAAGTTTTAAACCCATAGATTTAAATACTGTCTATTTTGACTGGTAGAGTTATAATAAAAAAATGTATCTAGTCTGATAATTCTAAAAAGAATTGTGGACATGACACATGTCATTTTATTATTTTAAAAATATAACATTTTGATCATTGTATTAAATACGTCAGCTCATTGTGTCTTATTTGTTCATTTTGTCAAATATCAATTCATTGTGTCATATGCTGTGCATCATTTGTTATGTGAATTCGTAATCGTGTTTTGCTTTTTAGAGCATCTTGTGATATTTTTGTCATTGTTTCTATACATTATATAAATTTGTTATCTATCATTATGTTTTACAATTAAAAGTACAAAATGATTTATGTTCACCACTTTATTTTTTAAAACTTATAATGTTAAAGATAACACAATGTGATATTCTTGTTATTATTTTTAATAGATTATATAAACTTTTGTTACCTATAATTTGCTTTACAAATATAATTACTCAATAATATTAAATTACCAATATATTTTTCAAAACCTATAATATTCAAGATTACACAATGACTATCAAAAAATACAATAAGACATTTTGTTATTTTGTTATTGTGTTTAATGTATCGGATTAATTAGTTGTTAATTTATTATTGTGTTTTACATACTATAGATACATAATAATATTATTCCACCATTATATGTTTTTAGAATTCATCATTTTAGAACAACACAATAACTTAAGAAAAACACAATAACTAACAAAAATACACAATGAACTACAATAAAGACAAATTACGAGTAATGATAATAAAAACATAAAAAAAATTATCTTTTTATACGACAATACTATACTAGTTTTAAAAAATAAAAAAAATGCTCTTTTATGGCGTAATTTTTATAAAAAAATTATGTGTGTATATAAAAGTTATGAGCGTTTAAAAAATAGGGGAATTTACAAAAATGTCAACAATAGTGAATATTCATAAAATTACATTTTAACAAACTGTTGTTTATAATTTGACCTTAACCATTAACTAAATACTTATTATAATTTTTAATTTTAAGAGCTTTTTTATTTTAACCTTACCCCTATTTTGACATTAATTAAAAAGTTTAGGATAATTGGGTTTACTAATTATTACATAATGTCTTAAACGATCAAATAATTCTAATAATATTCGGTATCCCACACAGAGAGAAGGGTTCTTAGAAGTTGACAGCGATAAACTTTTTTTCTATCTAAAAAGATTAGGAGGTTGCTACGACTTGCATCCTAATTATTACAAAAATAAAAACACTCAAATAGTATAATGGATTCAACTAAAACTCGCCAACGCCAATAATTATCAAATCTTTTATCCACTTTATTTCTATTGTTTGACATGGTTTTTCATGCACATATCTTGAAACATTATGAGAGCTTAACGAGTATTTAATTATTTAGCGAGTGTTACAGTAAGATACTTAAAACAATTAAAGATAGAAAGATTTTAAGTTCAATTAAAGATACATAAAAATGTTTAGTGTTTTTTCAATTTTTAGTTTTCTTCTGAGGTTGTTGAGGATGCGTACGCAATTAGAAAACAAATAGATGAGTCCAATTATGATAACACATATCCTCTAAACTACTAAAAAAACTAAAAAAAACAAACAAAAAACGTAAATGTTTAGCATAACCGAGGATAGCTAGGACTATAAAAACAATTGAATAGTATTCTCCAGGACCACAATTTTTTTTTAAAAGTATAAAATACTTGAATTATAATACCGAAAAAGAGTATTATGATACGTCTTTTTTAAATGATTGGGTACTAGAAAAGTGACGCGTGATCATAATTCATAAATACGAGCATGAATGAAAAACAAAGCACGTAATTGTCTTTTTCATGATAAATTGAGAGTGTGTTTGGATTTGCTACACCACATATATCTTTAGTTCTAGTTTTTTATTTTATTTTTATAAACATGATGAATTTTACAAATTAGTTTGTACTTTGTAGGTTATTAAAGATGAAAGTGAAATAGATAAAATTATGATTTACTTTTCTTCTCCATAGTTGAGAGATAAGCATTCTTTGTAGCTTATCCTTACAAATACCTGATATAATCAATAATATTTTACGAGGTGTGATGATCGAGTTCTCTTGAACCCTATATGGTAACAGAGTCATCTTTTTCGGTTAAAACCAGACTCTTTTTTCGGTTAAAACCATGTTTCTCAAAACAAAAAGGGATATATATATATATATATATGTATATGTATATGTATATATATATGTGTGTATATATATATATGTATATATATGTGTGTTATATATATGTATATATATATGTGTGTGTGTATATATGTGTGTGTATACTAACTCCTAGTTTATTTGTCAACTAGTTTCCTCTAGGTGTTCATGCACTAAGTTCCTATCAAGCTTACACTAATAGACATTTTTACTAAAAGTCTTGTAGTACCTATTTTTAAAAAATTCACGTTAAATTGTGTTTGCCTGTCATCGACTTACTACAAGGATGCTAGATATGAACTTGAAAATAGATAAAAGAGTAAACTTCACTTTTGCTGTGGTTTGGTCAAAATAAAGGTTTTCCTCCAAACGTTTCAAAATTGCGTTTTTACTCCTTGTGGTTTTCAATTTATCTCACTTTAACTCCAATGCACTAACTTTGTTAAATAGTTCCATTAGTTAGAAGGGCGTTTTCGTCTTTTAACTGATAAGGACTATTTTTTTAAATTCCTTAGGACTAATTTTGTAAATTAAAATCCAAACTAAACCTGCTTTCATAGTTTCACCGTAATCTTATCCCTGACCACCCCCACCACAACCCCTCCCTTCCGGCCATAACCCTCCATCCGGCACCACCACCGCCACCACCATAACACTAGCATAACCACCGCCACCTCTACAACTCCTACACCACCACTATAGCGCCAGCATCAACAAACCACCATCGTCACCACCAAATCACAACCAACACCACAGCTCCCCAAGACCACCTCTGTCACCACCAACAAACCACCATCGCTACCCTTTTACCTACGACCAAGAACACCCAAAAAGAACCTTCGATTGAATCCTAATCCACCTTCGATCTTTCACCACCATCATAGCCCAACCAGATCTGAAATCAACCATTTTAAGATCTGAAATCAACCGAAAGGACTAGAGTTCTATGTGTCAACGAATAGGGACAGAGGGAGGTGGGTCGCCGGCGGTGGTGGAAAGTGTGAGGTCGATGGCGGTGGTGTAGAGTTGTAGTGGTGGCAGTTGGCTGGTTATGGCTTCGATTGAGCTACCACCATGCCCAGGTTAAATTAGGGTAGGTGAGAGGGATTGGGGTGCTTGTGGTCGTCGACGACCGTGTGGGGTGGTAGTGGTGATGTCGTCGGATGGTGTTTGGTGGTGGTGGCTGAATGGCACCTTGAGAGAGAGAGAGAGAGCGAGAGAGAGAGATTAGAGAGAGAGATTAGAGAGAGGGAGGGCGATGGTGGTGGTGGTGGGTGCGGGTGGTGTTGTGGTGGTAGTGGTGATAGGGCGTCGGCAGTGTCGTGGTGTTTGGTGGATGATGGTGGTGTATGGATGGATGAAGGAGAAAGAGGTAATGATGATGATGGAATAGAGAGAAAGAGATATATATATATATATATATATATATATATATATATATATATATATAAGAAAGTTTGAATAAATTACATTATTAGCCCCTATTACTAAAATGACTGAAGTGCCCTTATTTTTAACGGATTTCTTTAACGGTGTTAGTGGGTTGGAGTTTATTGAGATAAATTGAAAACCACAAGGAGTAAAATCGCAATTTTGAAACGTTTGAAGGAAAACTGTTATTTTGACCAAACCACATGGAGCAAAAGTGAAGTTTACTCTAGATAAAAGTTTGATTTTATTTTATCTCGTTTGTTATGCTATCTTTTTTATAATTATAAATTTTGTACTTGATTCGGTTTTCTTATATTTATTATCATTGTTACCCTATATACTAGTCATGATGGCTCGTGAATTGTCATAACCCTACATAGGTTAATACATAAAAACTTCCTTACCTAGATAAATACATAATAATTTCCTAAATTAGTAACCAGATATAAGCGATGTTGATAGCCTTTGGTTGAATCATTAAGTGCTGAAGTAAAAATTGTTGTTTGGTTTGATCTCTGAATAATTACACAGAATGATCATTTTACCCTTTTGAATTATTTTATACTGAATAAAATGTATCTGTTTGGTTAGACGCCTGAATGACTGTACGTACTGCATGATCAATAAGTAAGAGCATAAATATGGAATTCTACAACAAATTTTGAATGAAATATGAAGAAAAAAAGGAAATCAAACCGGAGAAGGAGCTACGACTGTGGCGGTGGAGGTGCGAGTGTCGCGGCGGAGGTGTGATTGTCGCAGCGGAGGTGCGATTGCGGCGGCGGGGGAGGTGCGACTGCGGTTCAAACCGGAGAAGGAACTACAATGGGGAAGGCGGAGGTGCGACTGCAGCGGAAGAAGAGCGACTGTGGTGGCGGGTGCGATAGCGGCGACGGGTGCGACTGCAGCCGCGGAGATCGGCGACTAGTTGTCGACGGGTGTGGGGGAGGAGGTAGATGACGGGAGTGAAAAAAATGGGTGTGTTTTGTGAGGGTAATATGGTCCCAACTTCATTAAACATTGTTTCATATCTGAACCATTTAGCACTGAATGGTTCAATTCAGATGCTCTTTTTTCCTGAAACAAACACACAAACCTCTTAACGGTTCAAGGCAGGCTTTTAATGGTTCCATTAAAATACTACCAAACAATCCCTTACTCTGAATAATTGAAACATGACATCTTAAAGGTTACTTGTTAAACATTTATACTTAAGGTTCCTACTTGACTATTAATAGACCATGACATATTAAAAGATAACATTTTAGTGACTATTAAAATATTACCAAACAACCTATTAATTAGTTGATTGGTTAATTCTTAGAACATGCGTAACGAGGGGCGTTTACCCTCACAAAACACGTTTGCCACTTGAACCACCCCCTTGGCGTGAAACAAGTGTGAAAAGGATAAGGCTTTTTAGAAAAACAAACAAACAAACAAACAAACAAACAAACAAACAAACAAACAAACATACCCAGTAAGTCCCACTCAAGATCAGAGTCTGGGAGGGGTAGGTGGTGGCGAGTCTTTCCTCTATCTTGGGAGATAGAGAGACTGCTTCCGAAGAGACCCCCGACTCGGTAACGAAACCAATAACAGTCGCAATCGCAAACATAAAATAAGTAAGACAACACACAGGTATAAATCACTTAAATACATAGAAAACGTGTACATCAAATAAGCAGGTAGAATCACGTATAAGGGCAGAAATAGGAAGACAGGTGGGCCGCAACAAATCTTCGTCTACCCGTCCTACCCAAGATCTACGTCTACCCTTCCTACCCACCGGTCCCGCTAGAAGTCCTTAATTTTAATTCTACGTCTCCACTCACTCCTATCCTCGATCATGTGCTCAGAGAGGTGCAAGTCTACCATATCTCGCCTAATTATTTCATCCCAAGTCAACCTAGGTTGGCCTCTATTCCTCCTACCCTCTACGGTGATGTTCTCTACTGCTCTAACGGGTGCTACCATCGACCTTCGCTTTACGTGCCCAAACCATCTTAATCTTCCCTCTCTTATTTTATCTGTGATACTCGCCACCTCCAGCCTCCGTCGAATCGCGTCGTTTCTTATTCGATCCAATCTTGTGTGTCCACACATCCATCTCAGCATACGCATTTCCGCGACCTCTCTTTGTCTCTGGTGCGATTTCTTTATGGCCCAACAGTCTGTTCCGTATAACATAGCTAGACGTACTGCCACTCTGTAAAGTTTTCCCTTTAATTTTGTTGGGAACCTCTTATCACACTGGATCCCTGATGCTGCTCTCCATTTGCACCATCCTGATTGCACACGGTGAGCTACATCGCTGTGTATCTCTCCGCCCTCCTGTACGTACGAGCCCAGGTATTTGAACGTAGACGTCTGTGGTACCATCATACCCTAGATGCTGATTTGTGTATCCTCTTCAGCCTCACCACTAAAGTTACAATGCATGTATTCAGTCTTAGAGCGACTTATCGTTAAGCTTCTGCTCTCTAGTGCTGCTCTCCACTGTTTTAGCCTCTCGTTAAGCACCGTTTTAGATTCTGCTATTAGGACAATATCATCTGCAAGCAGCATGCACCACGGGACAGGCTCTTGTATAGACTTGGTCATCTCATCCAGCACTATTATGAAGAGAAATGGGCTTAATGCCGATCCTTGGTGTAGTCCCACTTCCACCGGAAAGAAGTCTGTGTCTCCGACTGGTGGTCGCACACATGTTTTTGCTCCTTCATACATATCCATTATTATTTTGATATACTTCTCTGGTACCCTTCTGAGTCGTAAACTTTCCCAAATGAGTTGACGCGGTACACTATCATATGCTTTTTCTAGGTCAATGAATACCATATGAAGGTCCCTTTTCTTTTCTCTATATTTCTCTATTATCCTTCTTATGACGTGTATGGCTTCTGTTGTGGAGCGTCCTGGCATAAATCCAAATTGGTTCACCGCAATCTGAGTTTCTCGTCTGATCCTCGTGTCAATAACTCTTTCTCATAGTTTCATCGTGTGACTCAATAGCTTTATTCCCCTGTAATTTGCACAACATTGGACATCTCCTTTTTTCTTATATATGGGGACTATGAAACTACTTCTCCATTGCTCTGGCATCCTTCCGGTTTTGAAGATGGTGTTAAATAAGTCTGTTATCCATTGCAGACCCTCGTTTCCCAGGCACTTCCACACTTCTATCGGTATGTTATCTGGCCCCACCGCCTTAGCCCTTCCCATTTTCTTCAACGCTCTCGTAACTTCATTGACTGTGATGCTTCTACAGTAACACCTGTTTTGTTGGTTTGGTTGATTTGGTATACTAATCGCAGTTTGTTGGTTAGGGTTCCTTATGTTGAAAAGGTTATCGAAGTAAGTTTTCCATCTCGTCTTGATGTCGTTCTCCTTCAGCAATACTTTTCCATCCGCAGCCTTTATAAACTTGACCATTCTCAGGTCTTGTTTTCTACTTTCTCTTGCCATGGCAATCTTAAAAATTTCATATTCTCCTTCTTTCGTCTCTAGTCGCTTATACATTCTCTCGTACGCTGTGTTCTTTGCCTCTGACACGGATTTTTTCGCCTCTCGCTTAGCCTTCTTGTATTTATCTTTTAGCTCCGCTCGTTCTTCGTCATTAGTACAGTGTAAAAGGTCTCTGAAACTTTGTTGTTTAGTTCTTATCTTCTCCTGTACATTTTCGTTCCACTACCATGCTTCCTTATGACCTACTGTCCTATTTGTTGTAAGTACAAGAGTTTCTTTAGCTGCTAGCATAACTGTAGTTGCCATATCCTCCCACATTTGGTTTGCGTCTTCCTGTGCCCCAGTTTGGATCATCGGTATGACCTTATCTCTAAAGGTGGTAATCTTTTCGTCTTTGAGTTGGCCCCATCTGATCGTAGGTCTACTCCTCTTAGTTGGTTGAACAATTGCTCTCTTGACACTTAGGTCAGCCACCAACATATGCTGTTGAGTTACTACTGTCTCTCCCGGGATTGTCTTACAGTCCTTCTACGAGTTATGATCTTCTCTCCTCATCAGCAGATAGTCTATTTGCGTGTGTCTCCCGCCGCTGATAAACGTGATTAGATGCGAGTCTCTTTTCTTAAAAAACGAATTTATGATGCCCAGGTCATGCGCTAAAGCAAAGTCAATGAGCTCCCTCCCGCCTTCATTCCTCAGACCATACCCAAACCCTCCATGGACCGACGTGAAATGATCATTACCTTTTCCTATATATCCATTAAAATCACCTCCTATGCATAATTTTTTCTCTCTAGGTATGTCTCCCATAACGTGATCTAAAGTCTCCTAGAACTTATTTCTTTCCGTTTCCCCTAACCCAACTTGAGGTGCATACGCACTAACTACTGCCACTACCTCAGCCCCTATTACTATTCTTAACAGCATCAATCTATCATCGTATCTTCTTACCTCCACTACATTATACTGAAGTTCTTTAGCAACTAGAAAACCTACTCCATTTTTTGTACCATCTGACCCTGAATACCATAGTTTATAACCGTTGCACTCTCTTGCTCTCCCACCCCGCCATCTAGTCTTTAAGGCGTTAGAAACAAAACGCCTTAAAGACCACATGCGATCATTCCAATTACAAATATGAGAGCATTTTAATGTTTATATTAGTTATTTGGGTAGGATTACACTAAAAATGATATTTAATCTAATAAAGCTCAGAATTATTGTGACTTGACACGTGTACTTTTATTGTTTTAAAAGTAGGGTATTTTGGTCATTGTGTTAAATATGTAAACTTATTGTGCCTTATACTTTTATTGTGTCATATATTTTATATCATTTTTTATGTGTATTAATCATTTATGTTTTACGTTTTATATTATTTTGTATTACTTTTGTAATTGTTTTTATAGATTATAAATTTTTTATCTATCATTATGTTTTATAATTAAAAGTACATGATGACATACTTTCATCAATTTATTTTTTAAAATTTATAGTGTTTAAGATAACATAATGTGTTATTTTTGTTATTATTTTTAATAGATTATATAAACTTGTTATCTCTCATTATGTTTTACCATTGAAATTACACAATGATGTTATTTCACCAACGTATTTGTCAAAACTCATAGTATTCAAGATAACACAATTATAATCAAAAGACACAATGACACATATTAGAGATACATAACAATGTTATTCCATCATTATATTTTTTAAAATTCATCATTTTAATAAAACATAATAGTATTAAAAAAATATAATAACTAACAAAAAAGACACAATTAATAAACTGCACTAAAGACACAATAGACACAATGACAAGATATGAGCTTAATAATGTAATTTTTTTATTTTTTATATAACAATATTGTACTCGTTTAAAATATAAAACGTACGTTTTTATGGTGTAATTTTTATTAAAAAATAATGTCGTACATAAAATTTATAAACGTTTAAAAAATAAG